>JAGFNQ010003851.1:546981-627795 GCA_024364735.1 Boesenbergia rotunda | reverse complement strand
ATGGCATAACCATCCTTTTCATGAACATACTTTTCATAAACATACTTTTCATAACATAATGCATACATAGATGGATGCATGAGCAAGTGCATATATCATAAGGATGCTTAGTTTAAAATCATATTTTTCATAAACATACTTTTCATAAACATACTTTTTCATAATGAATGCATGGGCAATGCGTATATATCATACGGATGCTTAATCTTTAAAAACATACTTTTCATTTCTTAAACATAATCATCATATCATTGGGCTCTGGCTTGTACCACATACATACATCATAAGCGCGCATCCCTAAGTAAATACGAGGTAGCTAGCCTCGACCTACTAGGGTAAGGACAGCATAGTCGGTAGTCCCCGAACCGAGGCGTTCTTAAGGTGCCCATCCCTGTTGCACAGCTTCGGTAGTGCCAGAACCGTGAACAGCATAGTCGGTAGTCCAGAACCGGGGCGTTCTTAAGGTGCCCATCCCTTGGACCCATACTTCGGTCCGGTACAAGCCCATTCATAAAGTAAAATACTTTACATGCTTCATCATTCATGAGACATTCATGGCATACTTAACATAGCATACTTGTTACGGCTTGGCCCGTCTACCGGCCCATTTACCGGTCCTTTCGACCGTCGTACCGTCAACCATCGACCGTGCCGTTTAGCATATTCATTCATTCATCATACTTAACCTTCATTCATCATTTTCATTCTTATCATGCATAACCATGGCATATCATTCATAAACATGGCATATCATTCATAACATGACATATCATCCATAAACATGGCATATCATTCGTAAACATGGCATATCATTCATAACATGGCATATCATCCATAAACATGGCATATCATTCGTAAACATGGCATATCATTCATAACATGGCATATCATTCGTAAACATGGCATATCATTCATAACATGGCATATCATTCATAACATAGCATATCATTCATAAACATAAATCACATCTTACCATAGGGCCATTGGGACCCTTACTTGAAATAAATCTTAACTATTACCCTATTAACCCTTATATGGCCGAAACCTGTGGAGTCCCATGGACATGTGAAAATTCACACAATCGCCATCCATCATCCTTATATCAGGGCAACACATAAACATAAGTTGAGGTTAAAGACTCAACCCTAACCCTTGGGTCCTTGGGGTTGGCCGAACCATATGGGGCCTCTAGGGTACCCCAAAAATTCCCAAAATTTATACTTAACCTCTACACATCATGAGGGAACATTAAATGACATTATCCTGATTTTTAACATATTTTTAGACATTTAAAACATGGTGGCCAAAACCCTTGAACTTAAGGTTCTGGGTTTTGCTTCTTTCATGTTGGCCGAAACATATGGGGCCTCTAGGGTATCCCAAAAATTCCCAAAAAATTATACTTAATGTCTGAACATCATAAGGGAACATTAAATGACATTATCATGATTTTTAACATATTTTTAGACATTTAAAACATGGTGGCCGAAACCCTTGAACTTAAGGTTCTGGGTTTTGCTTCTTTCATGTTGGCCGAAACATATGGGGCCTCTAGGGTATCCCAAAAATTCCCAAAAATTATACTTAATGTCTAAACATCATAAGGGAACATTAAATAACATTATCATGATTTTTAACATATTTTTATACCTTTAAAACATGGTGGCCGAAACCCTTGAACTTAAGGTTCTGGGTTTTGCTTCTTTCATGTTGGCCGAGACATATGGGGCCTCTAGGGTATCCCAAAAATTCCCAAAAATTATACTTAATGTCTAAACATCATAAGAGAACATTAAATAACATTATCATGATTTTTAACATATTTTTAGACCTTTAAAACATGCTGGCCGAAACCCTTGAACTTAAAGTTCTGGGTTTTGTTTCTTTCATGTTGGCCGAAACTCTAGGGTGTCCTAGAGTACTCTAAAAATCCCCAAAAATTACACTTAACTTCTAAACATCATAAGGGAACATTAAATAATATTATCATGATTTTTAACATATTTTTAGACCTTTAAAACATTCTGGCCGAAATCCTTGAACTTAAAGTTCTGGGTTTTGTTTCCTTCATGTTGGCCGAAACTCTAGGGTGTCCTAGATTACTCTAAAAATCCCCAAAAATTACACTTAACTTCTAAACATCATAGGGGAACATAAAATAATATTATCATGATTTTTAACATATTTTTAGACCTTTAAAACATTCTGGCCGAAACCCTTTGAACATAGGAACCTTGATTTTGTTTCCCTTCAACATTAAATCCGAAACCAACTCATATATCATGCCAAAAATCATGGAAATCATAGATAACTATTATACCACAGGTGAGGGAGTCTTACCTTAGATTTCTTGATTTTTAGACCTTGGATGGAAAGAAAGAAGAAGACTTGACCACACCTAGCCCTTGGAAACTTGAGAAGACCTTAGATCTTGGAGGATGAGACTTTTTGTGAAGTTTTCTCAAGGGAGAAGTCCTCCTTGAGTGCTCGGCAAGAATGGAGAAGGAAGAGAGGAGCAAATGCACTTGATGGCATGAAGAATGAAACTCCCAAACCCCCTTATTAATCAACCATTAAGGTGGTGAATGAAGAGTTTTCTATGGCCCTTCATCTTCCTCTACCATTTAACCACCATTCACTTCCTTTCCTCACAAGAATTCCTTGCTAGGTGAGTTGGTTAAAGCATTCATTGGTTGTACAAGAGGTCTAAGGTTCAATCCTTGGCCCATGCATCTTTATTTTTATTTTATTTAATTTTTTTTCTTATTTTCGAAAATTCCCCTTTTATTTCGAAAATTCTCCAAAAATGACCCATAATTTTGCCAATATTCCTAAATAAAATTCTTTTATATTTATATGAATTTTACTCAATTAATACCCATTTTTTCGGATCCCATTTAAGGCCCATTAGTACCTAATTCCTCAAATTAATTAGAAAAATTAAACTAATACTTACCCATAATCATGCTAATATGTCCCATTAAATCCTATTTATCTTTATACTAATTTCCACCTAAAATCCACCAATAATTATGGTACTAGCAAGCCCATATAAGGCCCATTAGTGCCCTTTTTCCCAATTTAAATGGGAAAGCATGGATTTTCCAGGCCAAAGTTTGCATTATTACCTCTAGGTCCTTCGGAAAATTATCTAGACATGCTTAATATTTTAATAAAATATTAAGAGAAATTTCCGGGTCGTTACACCCAAGGTGAACAAGAAACAAATGAAGCAAAAAGGAGCTTCGGCTGACTACTGGCCGGGGCGCCCTCAGCAGCCAGGGCGCCCCCAACAGCCAGGGCGCCCTCAGCAGCCAAGGCGCCCCGCGCCTATGCCAGCGAAGCCAATCACCCTTATCCAGCCGAGAAGCCTGCGCGGAAGGAGTCAAGCAGGGCGCCCCCAGGGTCAAACCTCATCCCTATTCGAGTGAGATAAAGGTTGACCGAGAGAATCTCGCATCACGTGACACGTGGGGGGGGGGGGGCGCCCCCGACGTCCAGGGCACCCCGAGGTGCTATAAATAGCACCCAATGCCCAGGCTTCAAGGATCATCTCGAACACAACGCTTCTACGCTCTTCTGCTCTCACGCCTCGCTCCGGAAACTGCCCAACTCGAGCCGACGACGTCCTGCTGCTCCGAAAAAGTCAATCTACTTCAGACGTCGGTAAAGAAGAGTGATTTTCAATTTACTGCACTTACTCTGTAATCAATATTTGTAAATTGTTTTTGCGCCTATATATAATTGCCCAAAGTAATCGGTCAACGACCGTGAGCCTTGGAGTAGGAGTCGACCTAGGCTCCGAACCAAGTAAAACCTCCCGTGTTTGTGTTGTGTGTTTTTAACTTCCGCTGTGCAACTTCTCTTAGTTTATAAATCCGAATGTTTTCCGATATTCACCCCCCGCTCTATCGGTTCTCTCGATCCATCAAGTGGTATCAGAGCAGGGAAGTTCAAACTTGGTGCAACCACCAGTTTGAAATTTTTTTTTCGGATTTTTTTTTCCTTTTATCTAGTTCGAATTTTTTTTTTAATCTTTCGTTCGATTCTTTTTCGTTAATCGAGGTTGGTGCAACACCCCTCGTTATTTCATTTTATTCATCCCGCACTACTAATCCAAGACCAAGTCTTGGGAATTTCTCTTCTTGTTAGTAAATTTTATTTCAGATTAAATGGCCATGCAAGAAGGATTTAGCACCGCCAGACCTCCACTTTTCAGTGGAGAAGACTTTTCTTACTGGAAAAGTCGTATGGAGGTCCACCTGAAAACTCAGGTGGACATGTGGATCATCATCCAGTCCGTACTGGAGATCCCCAAAAACGCCGAAGGACTACCTCAAAGCTACTCAGAATGGGACACCTCTCTGTAGCGCAAAATAGAAGCCGACGCAAAAGCGACCCAGACTCTCCAATGCGGATTGACAAAAGAGGAGCTGAACCGGGTAGGCCCCTTCAATAGTGCCAAGGAGCTTTGGGCAAAACTGATCGAGCTGCACGAAGGAACATCAGATACTCGGATCAGTAAAAGGGATCGGCTCCTGAACAAACTGTACACCATCAAGATAGCCGACAATGAAACAGCAGCCCAACTCCACGCACGAATCCAAGAGTTGATGAACGGTCTTCACACTATAAGTCACAAGGTTAAAAACCGTGACCTAATAAGGTATGCCCTAAACGCCTTCCCTAGAAATACCTTGTGGGCATCTATGGTAGATGCATACAAGGTTTCAAGGGATCTTTCTAAAATAAAGTTAGACGAATTATTTTCCGAATTAGAACTGCACGAACAAACTAACTCCAATATGGTCGAGAAAGGAATTGCCTTCATTGCAGGTAAAACTGGAAAGTCAGCAAAGAAGAAACCGCAAACTGAACCTGAGTCTAACTCAGACTCAGACACAGAAGATGAAGGAGAACAAACTAAGCTGGTCCGACTGGCCCGAAGCTATTACAAAGAGATGAAGAACTAAACCAACAGACGGAAAGCCGGTCGAAGAAAGGACGAACCAGCTGAACCCGCAAACGACAAAAACAAGCCCAACGTGACCTGCTACGAGTGCAAGAAAAAGGGTCGCTACAAGTCAGAGTGTCCTAACCTAAAGGAGACTAAAAAGACGAGAAGAAAGAAAGCACTGCAAGCAACCTGGGACGAATCTTCCTCTGAAGAAGAAGAAGAAGTACCCCAGTCCAACCTTCTAGCCCTGACCGCCTCAGAAGAAGTCAAGACCGAGTCAGAATCAGAAAAGGACGACGGCAAACTGACCTTCTCAGAGGATGGCGAAATCAAGGTAAGTGGCTTTAATAGAAGTCAGTTAAATGATTTAATTTCATATCTTTCTCGAGATTTGGCGAAAGCCGAACTCCGAATCGAATCCCTCCGACAGGAAGTAAAACTCCTGAAAGAGGGAGCTGAATCTAAACCCTCAACCGAGTAAGTTCAAGAAGGAACTCCTACTCAAGTTGAAAAACTTGAGAAAGAGAACTCCTCCCTGAAAACTCAGGTTAAGGATCTTAGATCAGCTTTTGAATGATTTACCTCTGGTTCCAAGGGTCTAGACATGATTCTTGGAAAACAGAAGTCCGTTCTAAATAGATCCGGACTCGGCTATAGAACCAAATCCCGACAAAGATCTTACCTTGCTGTACTGAATCAGTCTAGTGGTAAAATTCAGGCATGGGTACCCAAACTGTGCTTGAACAAACCGACTGGATCAAATCAGTATTGGATCCCCAAGGACAAGATTCACATCTTGTCTAATCATTACCGTGGCTTTAGTCCAGGGGGAGCCAAACTGAAAACTATATTCATTGTTAGATAAAATCTAACTTTCTTTACTTTGCATGTTTGCTTGTTTATTTAATTTCTGCAATTTATTATGCTTAGACTTAGGTTAGTTTAAGGATTGAACAAACTTAACTGAAACTTGAAAACGGGTGGAGGTGAGATGATAGTACGTTAGGAAAATCAATTCTAATAAGATCAAGTTTACTTGGTCTCTTTAGACTGGTGAAACTAGCCGAAGCTACCGATCCAAAATCCAAACTAGTTAGACCGGAACTTTTTCAAAAATTAATTTTGAAAATGAAATTTCATTAAACGGCTTTGTCAAGGAAAGGGTTGATGATCCAATAAGGCTGCGGCCAAAGAAGGCCTAGTGCCTCGCCAAGACCTAGAAGCCAATTTTTGAATTTCAAATTCAAATTACTTTTTGTTAAATTCAAATCTAACACATTTTTTAGTTAAGAATAGATTCAAACAAAATAAATTGAAATGGTTTCAAAAATTAATTAAGATTTTCAAAATAAATTTTATGTATCAAAATTTGTCTCACAAAACCTATAAGGCTAACGTGATTGACAACCCTAGATTGGGTGAGACAGTAAAATTAAACTCAATTATGATTCCTTTAATACCTGTATTGTAGTTTAATCCTATATTTCAAACTATGGTCAACTTGGTCAAACCATGGTCAACATAGTCAAACTACGGTTAAAGCAGTCAAACCACGGACAATGTAGACAAACCTTGGTCAAAACACTCAAATCGGGTCAAATCCGGTCAAAAACACTCCTGTAGGGTCAAAACCAGTCCTTAGGGTGCCCAATCCCTTGAGGGCGCCCCGAGGTTGGTCAAAAGCTGCCAAAAGACAGTTGCAGCCCTGGCTAGGGCGCCCTCGTCAGGCGGGGCGCCCTCCTATAGTCCTTCAACGGCAGAAAGCTGCCGAAAGGTAACTGCAGGCCTGGTCAGGGCGCCCTCGCTAGCCTGGGAGCCCTCGGCAGACAGGGCGCCCTCCCGATAAAGGGCGCCCGAAACTGCCTATAAAAGGGGTTCCATTCCCCTTCTTCTCTTCACACTCAAACCACTCCTTCTCCTCAACTCTCTACTTTCCAAGAGATCTTGCAACCCTCTCAAGCTCTCATCTTCAACAATGCCTCCCCGAGCAGCCCGGTAAAAATTTTAATTAAGTTAATTTCTTTTCAATTTTTCATTAAATGCATACTTTCTTTAAATGCACATTCTTTCTCTTAGAAGACGCCGACCAAACTAGGCAGAACCCGGTACCCAACCTAGTCCTGATCTTAGGTTTCCGAATTTAGAATTATGTAATAAGTTCGCTCGTACCACCTATAAACCTATCAAAACGAGCTACTTGAATAGACAATTTTTCACCCAATCCTGTCCCTTAGCAATGAACGTCATAAACTTTTACCAACTTGACAATCTCGTATTCTGCACCCACCCAATCAATACTTCCTTATGTGCAGAATTTTATAATAACATAATTAGACAGGATAGTCTCATGTTCTCCACCACTGTTCAAGGAATCCCCTTAACTATCACACCAACATTACTCAACCGGTTTCTAGGACTACGACTCTCGCAATCCACCTTCTGTTGTTACCCTCCTAGGGAGCCTCCCTTTGATGCTCCTTACTCTCACATTACATTAGATACATTACACTCATACTTCTTTAGGCGACCCCTGGCCAGACGATTTTAGTCTGTCGAATTAGAGGTCCAGGACTACGCTCTATATAGGGTCATAGTCCGATGTATTCTGCCATTATCCACCAGGGACGTCACCACTATGCGACCATTCCACGCCTTTCTCCTGTACGCCCTGATTCACCAGCTAGACATCGACATAGGACTTCACATGTTTCATACTATCCTACACGCATCCAGTGTTACCACGCAAGGCCGGGTAGGCACACCTTACTGCCACATCATCACGTCCATATTACATCACCACGGTAGAAACATTACCGAGGGAGAGATGGCCGCTTTGACCGATTACGATGAAATAGGCTATAGAAACTTCGCCCTAGCCGGGATAGAGGTGTCCGGTACCAGGGTTCTGAGTTGGAGACGACAGCAGGCCGGAGCTCCGATCGACTCAGACGAGGAGGTAGACGTGGATGTTGGAGACATAGCGGCAGTAGCCCGAGCGCACATAGACGAGCCCGCTCCACCGACACTCTACGAGAGAGTGACACACTTAGAGACACAGGTCCAGAGTCTCCGAGAGGAGGTCGAGGTCTATCACAGAGAGCAGATGGATGCTCGTAGAGCCGATCGAGAAGTGGCTGATGCACGATTCATTGAGATGATGGTACGCTTCGATTCATGGCAGACGGGCCCATCTGATCATCCCGGTCCCTCATCCTAGATTTGCTTAGTATTGTACCAGTAACTATCTGACTGCCCCTACTCAGTAGGGTTGACTTATGTTTGACTATATGACTATGTTGACTTTTATATGTTGACTAGCTTATGAGTACTTGGTTCCTTTCTATTCGGCAGTT
Source organism: Boesenbergia rotunda (assembly GCA_024364735.1). Lineage (NCBI taxonomy): Eukaryota > Viridiplantae > Streptophyta > Magnoliopsida > Zingiberales > Zingiberaceae > Boesenbergia > Boesenbergia rotunda. The sequence goes on along the minus strand of JAGFNQ010003851.1, from coordinate 619,485 downwards.
AGGATTGTGCTTAGTAGAATAGATTTAGCTCATTATTGGTTTTTTTCTTTCAAAATGCTTTCAAAATCAGCTCTTACTTAATTTTGAAAAAGTTTTAAAAATAAATTCTTTTATTTTTCGGCTTAGTTTTATTTCAAAACTACCCTTTTCAAAATTAGGGCTTCTTCGCAAATGGACTTAGCCTAGGCCCTAACCCTAGAACTGCATGCACCTATAGACTTAGAAGCCAACATCTCACAAGCACTTTAGGATACTTTTTGATTGATAACCTAGAAAGGGTTGAGATGCTTAGGTCTTTGCCTTAATTCAAAATGCTTTAAGTCAATGCATCTGCAGCAATTGGGGCACTAAATACAACATACACAGCAATCAAGTTAAGTGTCAAGTTTAGAAAATCTAACTTAAACAGAAACACTTAACTTGACTAACCCTAGCGAAAGCTACTGCTTATAACAGTTAGTAAGTAGCTAAATGGGTTAGACAGGTCCCTACAAGAGAAAACTAACTGATTTGGTCTAAGTCTTGGTTCAGTACAGCAAAATCATATGAATATTTTCCCTTACAAAAGTTAATTCTTTTATGCAATTTAATTTCTGCTATATCTATCTGTTTTTTTTGATATATGGCAAAGGGGGAGAGATAGGAAAGGAGAAAGTTCAAATATTTTCAAAATCTCAAACTCTCTCTTTTCAAAAAGTTAGCTACTTCTCAAAGCTTCTCAAAAAAAGATTGAGTGTTTTGACCAAGGTTTGTCTACATTGTCCATGGTTTGACTGCTTTAACCGTAGTTTGATTACGTTGACCATGGTTTGACCAAGTTGACCATGGTTTGAAATATAGGATTAAACTATAATACAGGTATTAAAGGAATCATAATTGAGTTTAATTTTACTTCTCAAAGCTTCTCAAAAAAACTTTTTAGAAGTACTTAAGTGTTTTAAGTTTTTCAAAATTTACTAAGTACTTAAGTTTTTTTCAAAATTTACTAAGTACTTAAAGTTTTTCAAAAGTTAGTAAGTACTTAACTTAAAGTTTTCAAAACTTTTGAGTACTCTAAAACTTAAGGCTTCAAAACTTACTAAGTACTTAAAGTTTTTCAAAAGTTACTAAGTACTTAACTTAAAGTTTTCAAAACTCATGCTTTCGAAAACTCCTCTATGTACTTTTAAAACTTAAGTTATCAAAAGATTTCCAAGTACTTAAAACATAAGTTTTCAAAGTGGAAAATCATTCTAAGTAAAGTTTTAGAACCCCACGTATGATTGAAAAATCTAGGGGGAGATTCCTTCTAGGGGAGGGAACAAAAGTTAATGGTTTTATGCTTTGATTAAACTTAGCTTTTTGAACTAGGGTTGCCATAAATCAAAAAGGGGGAGATTGTTGGTGCAGAAAGCACCAAAGTCAAACCTGTGTTTTGATAATGGCAATAGGGTTCAAAAGTTAAGTCTTAGTTGTTATCTAACATGTTACTCTAGTGGCCAGGAAACAAAGTCCTAGCGAAGGGCTGCTAGGCACTGGCGAAGGAATGCCAGGGTGAAAAGCTCTAGCGAAGGACTGCTAGGCCCCAAGCGAAGGACGGCTTGGGAATGAAGCCCTAGCGAAGGACTGCTAGGCACCGGGCGAAGGACAGCTCGGTATCCAAGACCTGGCAAAGGACCGCGAGACAAAAGTCCAACCAGAGGAACGGTTGGCATCAGGTACATTCTCCTGAGAGGAGTAGGTGAGAACGCGTTCCCGTCGAGGGAACAGTAGGCGTCGGTTCGACCTAGGGTTCCATTTTGGAGACCTAAAGTCAGAACCAAGACAGCTAAGGCTGTATAAAAACTAACCACTTACTGCACTATGTTGTTTTCGGACTAACCCTGGATGCAGGACCAAAGGAACGTGTGTATGCAGCTCAGAGAGCCTCAAAGGAGTGAGGCAGCAGCTGAGTAGGGCGCCTTGAGTGTCCAGGGCGCCCCCAAGGTGAACAAGAAATAAATGAAGCAAAAAGGAGCTTCGGCTGACTACTGGCCGGGGCGCCCTCAGCAGCCAGGGCGCCCCCAGCAGCCAGGGCGCCTTCAGCACCCAGGGCGCCTTCAGCGCCCAGGGCGCCCTCAGCAGCCAAGGCGCCCCGTGCCTATGCCAGCGAAGCCAATCACCCTTATCCAGCCGAGAAGCCCGCACGGAAGGAGTCAAGCAGGGTGCCCCCAGCGTCCAGGGCGCCCCCAGGGTCAAACCTCATCCCTATTCGAGTGGGATAAAGGTTGACCGAGAGAATCTCGGATCACGTGACACGTGGGGGGGGGGGCGCCCCCGACGTCCAGGGCGCCCCGAGGTGCTATAAATAGCACCCAACGCCCAGGCTTCAAGGATCATCTCGAACACAACGCTTCTATGCTCTTCTGCTCTCACGCCTCGCTCCGGAAACTGCCCAACTCGAGCCGACGACGTCCTGCTGCTCCGAAAAAGTCAATCTACTTCGGACGTCGGTAAAGAAGAGTGATTTTCAATTTACTGCACTTACTTTGTAATCAATATTTGTAAATTATTTTTGCGCCTATATAGAATTGCCCAAAGTAAACGGTCAACGACTGTGGGCCTTGTAGTAGGAGTCGACCTAGGCTCCGAACCAAGTAAAACCTCCCGTGTTTGCGTTGTGTGTTTTTAACTTCCGCTGTGCAACTTCTCTTAGTTTACAAATCCGAAAGTTTTCCGATATTCACCCCCCCTCTATCAGTTCTCTCGATCCAACAGTTGTGGCACCGGAGGCTTGGACATGTCAACATTAGAAGCATTGCAAGAGTGGCTAAGGAAGAGTTGGTGAAGGGGCTACCAATGATCAAGTATGAGAATACCAAATTGTGTGATGCATGCCAAGAGGCTAAGCAATCAAAATCATCACACAAAGGTAAGACCCTAACCACTACTACTTTACCATTAGAGCTGCTGCATATAGATCTATTTGATTACCATAGTACTCCCTCACTTGTAGGGAGTAAATATTGTCTAGTTATTGTAGATGATTTTTCTAGGTTTACTTGGGTCTTCTTCATGAAACATAAGGACGATACCCTAGAACTCTTCATAGGATTTAGTAAAAGGGTAGAAAATGAAAAACATCTCAAAATTAATCGAATTAGAAGTGACCACGATGGGGAGTTCCAAAATGCAAGTTTCACATAATTTTGTGTTGAAAATGGATACAAGCATGAATTTTAATGCCCAAGAACACCTCAACAAAATGGGGTAGTTGAGAGGAGAAACCGAGCCCTACAAGAAGCTGCTAGGATTATGCTTAATGCATATTCCCTTCCTAGCTATTTTTGGACAGAAGCGGTTAACACCGCTTGCTATATTCAAAACCGGGTGTTGGTACATAGGTTCCTAGGAAAAACGCCATTTAAATTATGGAATGGAAGAGTACCACAAGTCCATTACTTTAGGGTCTTTGGATGTAAAGTCTACATTCTAAATATCAAAGATGACCTAAGGAAGTTTGAGTCAAAAGTCGATGAAGGAATTCTAGTAGGGTACTCATTAACTAGTAGGGGTTATATAGGTTACAACAAGAGGATAAAAGTGATTGAGGAGTCCTCAAATGTCAAGTTTGATGAAACAACAAATACCTACCCTAGAAAAGCCTCAATTGATAAGGATATAGAAGAGGTCCAACCCCTTGCCCAAAGAACCCAAGACCTACATTTGGAGGGCAACGATCTAGGGGGGAGTAAGAAGTACCCTGGAGGAAGAGGAAGAAGTAGTAAATGAACCCACCACTTCTAGGCCCTTGAGACATCACTACGATCACCCTATTGACCAAATAGTGGGTGATGTAACTCAAGGAGTAAGGACTAGGTCCTATTTTAGGGATCAAACTAGTCAAATAGCTCTAATCTCTCAATTAGAACCCATGTCCATTGATGAAGCATTGGGAGATGTAGATTGGGTCTTAGCCATGCAAGAAGAGCTAAATCAATTTGAAAGGAGTGAAGTTTGGGAGTTGGTTCCTAGGCCCAATGATTGCACTATTGTAACCACAAGATGGGTCTTTAGGAACAAACTAGATTACCAAGGCAAAATCACTAGGAACAAGGCTAGATTGGTAGCTAGGGGGTTTAACCAAGTTGAGGGATTAGATTATGATGAGACTTATGCCCTCATAGCTAGGTTAGAATCTATTAGAATCCTACTAGCCTATGCCGCTCACATGAGTTTCACACTTCACCAAATGGATGTGAAGTCGGCATTCCTTAATGAGATCATTAAGGAAGAGGTTTATGTAGAACAACCCCCCGGGTTTGAGGACCCTAATTATCCAAGACACGTTTACAAATTATGAAAAACCTTATATGGATTGAAACAAGCTCCTCGGGCTTGGTATGAAAGACTTTCTTCATTTCTAGTGTCTAAGGGGTTTAGAAGAGGAACAATTGACCCTACTTTGTTCCTAAAATCTAAGGATAAGGACATATTTGTTGCCCAAGTCTATGTAGACGATATCATTTTTGGGTCAACAAATAATGACTTCTTACAAGAATTCATCAAGTGTATGGAAGATGAATTTGAGATGAGTCTTGTAGGAGAATTAACATTCTTTTTAGGCCTTCAAGTTAAGCAAACTAATGAAGGAACACATGTCTTTCAAACTAAGTATGCTAAGGAAATGTTTAAGAAATTTGGCTTAGAAAATGCTAAGGTAGCATCTACACCCATAAGAACCAATGTGAAAATGGATAGTGACCTTGAAGGGAAAATGGTAGACTCTAAGCAATATAGGAGCATGATTGGTAGCCTCCTATACCTAACCGCAAGTAGACCCGATATACTTTTTGTGGTAGGTATGTGTGCAAGGTATCAATCTTGTGCCAAAGAGTCTCATTTAGTTGTAGTTAAGAGGATCCTAAGGTATGTCAAAGGTACCCTAAATGTCGGACTTTGGTATCCTAGAACCCCTAGTGTTGATCTAATTGGATACACAGATTCGGACTATGTGGGTTGTAAGCTAGATAGGAAGAGTACAAGTGGAGGGTGTCAATTCCTTGGGTCTTCCTTGGTTAGTTGGAGTAGTAGGAAACAACCATGTGTTGCCCTATCAACAACGGAGGCGGAATATGTGGCAATGGGTGGGTGTGTTTCCCAACTCCTTTGGATCATGCACACCTTAGAAGATTATGAGTTACATTATACCAAGGTCAAAGTCTTGTGTAATAATGTAAGTACAATCAACTTAACCGAAAATCCGGTTCACCACTCTAGGACAAAACACATTGAAGTGAAACATCACTTCATTAGAGACCATGTGGCAAGGGGAGACATAGAATTACACTATGTTGAATCAAAGTCGAACCTAACCGACATCTTTACCAAGCCTCTTCCCGAATCAGAGTTTACATCCTTAAGAAGAGGCCTTGAAATATGTTTTGTGGAAGTGTAGGATGAACTTTGAGATATTAGATTTGAAAAAGGGTGCTTGATCCATTAGGGTGATACATTTGGCTCACTTGTGCTTGTGGCACATTGTTGAACCATTAGAAGTATCAACATATGAAAACTAGACCAACTATGAGGAAGACAAGTGTTTAATCAATGGACACTTTGCCCAAAGATCATAGTTGGACATTTTAAACTTTTGAAAATCATTTTATGCTTTATATAATTTGCCATACTTTTGAAAGTTATATGATTGCAAAATTAGATTGTAAGTTTGGTACAAAACTTAGTGGTTTTTAAAGATTTTGGATTTTTATCAAAAGTCATGCATAGTTGAAATTTTATATGGACTAATATTTTTTCTTGATAGAGTATATCATTTCAAACATGTTTGCAAAATTTTACATTTTTTGGAATTTTCTTGATTTTTCTGGACGTTTCTGAAATTCGACAGAAAAGCTGAAAATTGACACTGATAGCGTATCAGTCAACTGCCCTACGGGCAGTCGACTGGCACGACTGGTCTCAGCTTCTATGGGAATTTTCAGAATTCCAATTTTCTCTCATTTGATGTCATAGGGTTGGGTTTCTTGAGGCAATCCTTATGATGGTGTCAAAGGGGGAGAATGGGTGGTTTAAGTTAGAATTTTAACTTGGAATGGATGGTTTAAGGTTTTATTTCTCACTTAGACCTTGAATGATTAAAAATGGGGAGAACACATGGATTAAGGGGGAGGTCACCTCTTAGATTTTGACATGTCTTACATTTTTAATGTTGTTTAGTGTTAAGTGAAAACTTAACTTGGATTATGATTAGAATTGAAAATGGGAGAAGATATGGATTAAGGGGGAGGTTGCCTCTTAGGGTTACTATGTCTTATGCTTTCTCAATTGCTATCTTTTGCTATTGTTATTGTTGGTTGTTATTTATCTCTAAACATAAACATCTTGCCACACATCAAAAAGGGGGAGATTGTTGAGGCAATCGACCCTTAAATGATTGGAAGATCATGGTTTTGATGTGTGTGGGTGAATATGTTCAAGGTTAGAGTATTATGTTGTATTTGATGTGTGTGATTGAGTTTGTAGGACTTGGAGAATCACACATGGTGGGCATATGCGAGGGACGAGAGCCGAGGGAGGAGGACTCCAAGGGCAAGCCGAGAAGTAGACTTCAAGGGCACACGTGAAGGGTGGCATCGAGGCTGTTGATGCAGTCTGACCCAGATTGTTATTTTGGTGTTGACACCAATTTTAGTTTAGGTTGATGATTATGATTATGATTAAGTTCTGATCGGGGATTAGGCATGGTATGGAAAATCATAGCTTGGAGGGCTAGGTGTTGGAAAATCCTAACCTGGAGGGTTAGGTGTTGGAAAATCTTAACCTGGAGGGTTAGGTGTGGAAAATCCTAGCTTGGAGGGCTAGGTCTGGAAAAGTCCTAATTCGGAAGGGTTGGGTGAAAAGTCCTAGCTTGGAGGGCTAGGTGAAAAGTCCTAACTTGGAGGGTTAGGTGAAAAGTCCTAACTTGGAGGGTTAGGTGAAAAGTCCCAACTTGGAGGGTTAGGTGAAAAAGTCCTGGCTTGGAGGGTCAGGTCCTAGCTTGGAGGGCTAGGTCTGGAAAAATCCTAATTCGGAAGGGTTGGGTGAAAAGACCTAGCTTGGAGGGCTAGGTGAAAAGTCGTAACTTGGAGGGTTAGGTGAAAATTCCTAACTTGGAGGGTTAGGTGAAAAGTCCCAACATGAAGGGTTAGGTGAAAAAGTCCTGGCTTGGAGGGTCAGGTCCTAGCTTGGAGGGCTAGGTCTGGAAAAGTCCTAATTCGGAAGGGTTGGGTGAAAACTCCTAGCTTAGAGGGCTAGGTGAAAAGTCCTAACTTGGAGGGTTAGGTGAAAATTCCCAACTTGGAGTGTTAGGTGAAAAAGTCCTAGCTTGGAGGGCTAGGTTGAATGAAACCCTAGCTTGGAGGGCTAGGTTTGAGTCCCTGGATCGGTCTGGTGACCGATCAGGGAAGTTGGCACGCTGCTCCTTCGTGGATCGATCCGGTGATCGATCCAGCAATGATTGATCGGTCTGGTGACCAATCAGGGAGCACACAGTGAGGTTGGGAACCTACTGTGCGACTCCTGATCGGTCTGGTGACCGATCAGGGAGAAGGCAGTTGCCTCACTGCTTGGCTTTTGATCGGTCCGGTGACCGATCAGGGAGAAGGCAGTTCACTCACTACCTTGCTCTTGATCGGTCTGGTGACCGATCAGGGAGCACTCAGTGAGTTGAGTTCCCCCGCTGATCAGCTCCTGAACGGTCTGGTGACCGATCCACGACTTAGGATCTGATTTCCGCGATTACTGTTCACTCAGAAGTGGAACGATCAGGCTTGAGCGTGATCGGTCAGGGAGCTACCTGATCGGTCTGGTGACCGATCAGGCCTGTGTCGCCGCGAAAGCTGGGAGTCCCAGCAAAGCGGTGGATCGGTCTGGTGACCGACCCACGAGCCCTGGATTGGTCCGGTGACCGATCACTTTAATTCAAAATGCACTGTCAGACGCTCTGATCGCGTCTGAACGTATCTAATTCTCTGCGCTTAACATCTGATACACGATTTTCTCCTTGATATGCTATGCTAATACTCTGATTGAGCTGCAGGTGACAGGGAAGGATTAAAACACTCAAGGAGAGTCAATGGAGGCCTTTCCTTGGAGCAGGTTTGTCCATTTGCCATCTCAGGTTGCAACGGCTGGAGCTGCAGACTGGAGCTGCTGACTGGAGCTTAGCTGAGGGATGCTCAGGGAGTCAAGGGAGAGCTCAGTGGTAGCTGGCATTGGCAGGTGAGCAGCTGAAGGCTGCAGTGAGATGGTATCACCTGGTGTTCAGTGGAGAAACAAAAGGAGCGGAGCGGAGAAGAGCAGAAGATAGTTCTGGGAAGTGACTTCTGGCTTGAGTTCTTGCTGCGCGATTATTTTCTCCACACTTTGCTTGTGCGATCTGTTGTTCCATCATCTTGAGCAAGCAATTGTAATCTTTGAAGCAACCATCTGCTACTTGAGCATTGGGAGGAAGAAACGAGAGGCTTGGTGAGTCCATCAACGAGAAGACACGAAGAAGGAAGTTCTTGCGTGAGATCGTCACTGGGTGGAGCTCGAGTGAAGCGCTGCTTGTGTTCTTGCCTGTCCTAAGTGCTAAGTAAGATCTTTCTTGTGTTTCATTATGCTTAAAACTTCATCCTTGTTAAAACGCTGTGGAAAGGTTACTCCACCGAGAAGGAGGTTGCCTTCTATCCGGATTTTCCGGGGCTTGATCTGCCGACGATCAAGGGATTGCCCACCTTAAGGGCACGCCAAGGAGTAGGGGCAAGTTATCCCCGAACCTTGTAAATCCTCTTGTTAGCGTTCTTGTGTTTGCTCATAGTTTAGGGTTTAGTTTTATGCAAATACTCTGTTTTATTGTGCTTCCACTGTGCTACTAACGATTGAAGTGCAGAAAATTGATAAGTGTTAAAGTCAAAGTGATTGGCTATATTCACCCCCCCCCTCTCTAGCCATCCAAGTTCCAACAAGTGGTATCAGAGCTTGGGGCTCTGTACAAGCAGATTAACAACCGAGAGCTATCTACAATGGCTTTGAGAGAAGGATTTTCCACCACCCGACCTCCCTTCTTCGATGGCGTAGATTTCCAATATTGGAGATCTAAGATGGAGTATTACTTGAAGATGGACATCAACACATGGTTCACGGTGAAGGAGGGTTTTACCCCTCCAAAGGATGATGAAGGCAAGGAACTCGAATCATGGCGTTGGACGGCGGAACAAACTCGAAAGAGTGAAGCCGACGCGAAGGCGGTGGTCACCCTACAATGCGGCATGAACAACAACCAACTCATCAAGGTTGGTTCATTCACAAGTGCAAAAGACTTGTGGAACAAGCTCATCGAACTTCATGAGGGCACCCAAGATTCAAGAATTGCCAAGAGGGACTTGTTCCTCAACCAACTTCAAAATCTCTCCATGAAGGACAATGAAACCGTAAGTGAGCTACATAGCCGGTTCAAGGAAGTCCTCAATGGTCTTCATTCCATTGATGAAAAGGTCGAGAATCGCGACCTTGTGAGGTATGTGTTAAAAGCATTTCCAAGGAATGCTTTGTGGTCATCCATGGTGGATGCCTACAAAGTTTCCAAGGATTTATCAATTGTTAAACTAGATGATTTGTTTTGTGAAATGGAATTGCATGAAATGGCTAACAAAGGCCATAAGGAGAAGGGGATTGCCTTAGTTGCAGGGGAAAGATCCAACAAGAAGAAGAAGGAGAAGAAGAAGGAGAAGAAGAAGGAGAAGGAAGTCTCTTCATCTTCATCTTCATCTTCATCCGAATCCAATTCCGAGGAAGATGGCAGCGGGTCTTCTTCCTCCGAGATGGCAAATTTTGTGAGAAGGATGATGAGAAGGGGTCGACGCTTCAAGGGTAAAAGTAACCCTAGTGAAGCTAAAGTTGATAAGTCTAATGCTTCTTGTTATGAGTGTCGTAGGAAAGGGCACTTCAAGAGTGAATGCCCAAAGCTAAAGAAGAAGGAGGAGAAATCCAAAAAGAAAGAGGAGAGATAAAAGAAGAAGTTGAAGGCCTTGAAGGCCACTTGGGATGAATCCTCATCAAGTTCATCCGATGAAGAAAAGGAGGAGAAGACCATACGGCATATGGCACTCATGGCTCTTGGAGATCAAGAAAGCAGTGATGAATCCTCCGACTCCTCAAACGCGGCTTCATCATCCTTGGATGATGAAAAAGTAACCTCTCCCGAACTTGAGAAATGTTATAGAGCTATTGCATGTTTAACCAATATGTTGAAAACGTCAAAGAACAAGGTTAAATTATTACAATTAGAAATTGAACAATTGAAGTCATCTAGGGATGAGAACATAGACGACTTGCATGTTGAAATGCTAGAGGATGAGATTAAATCTTTGAAAATTGAGATTGAACATTTGAAATCCTCTAGGGATAAGGATGTAGATGATCTACATGTAGAATTGTTAGAGGATGAAAATAAAACATTGAAGAGTGAAGTTGAGAGACTCAAGAATATTCTTGAGAAGTTCTCAACAAGCTCAAAGACCTTAGACATGATTTTGAATGTCCAAAGGGCAGTCTACAATAGGGCAGGTATTGGTTACCGACCCAAAGAACCTTCATTTGTGTCCTTGATGTCTAGGACTGATATGAGACAATCTAAGACACCCAAGGTTCAAAAGAAAGTTGTCAAGGCATGGGTGCCTAAGTCTTGTTTAGTAGATGCTTTAGGTCCCAAGGTTCGGGTACCTAAAACTTCCATTTTTCGAATTGTGTAGGTTATGATTGAGGGGGGGGCATCTATCAACTTGGTTCGTTGATAGTGGGTGCTCCAAACACATGGCCGGGGATAGATCATTGTTTACCACACTTCAAAAGAAAAGTAGAGGTAATGTTTCATTTGGTAACAATGGTAGTCTTAAGGTCATAGGAATAGGAGACATTCAAATATCCGAATGTCTTAGAATTTCAAATGTCCTTCTAGTCAAGGGGATGACATTTAATCTCTTAAGTGTCAGTCAATTGTGTGATACGGGTTACACAATTGATTTTCAACCAAGTCAATATATAGTTAGACAACATGACACCTTGGACACAGTACTAGTAGAAACAAGAGTAGACAATATTTATCAAGTTTCATTTAAAAGTGCTACTAATATTTCTGCTAAGTGTCTCATGTCAAAAGAAGAGGAGTCCACCCTTTGGCACCGGAGGCTAGCACACGTGAACATGAAGAACATCCGGAAGTTGGCCAACAAGGGGTTAGTCCGTGGCTTACCTAGCATCAAGTATGAGAAAGAAAAGATTTGTGATGCATGTCAAATGGGTAAGCAAACAAAATCTGCACATAAAGGTAAAAGCACTGTAAGTACATCTACCGCATTAGGTTTACTTCATATGAATCTTTTTGATTGTAGCACTATCATATCCTTGAATGGAAGTAGGTATTGCTTTGTTATCATTGATGATTTTACTAGATATACATGGACGTATTTTCTTAAATATAAGGATCAAACCTTAGATGTTTTCGTTTCTTTTTGTAGAAGGGTTGAAAATGAAAAATCTTCAACTATTAAGACAATTAGAAGTGATCATGGAGGTGAATTTCAAAACCAACGATTTTTAGAATTTTGTCAAGATAGAGGGTATAAACATGAGTTCTCCACACCTAGAACACCACAACAAAATGGTGTTGTATAGAGGAAGAACCGTGTTCTACAAGAGGCTGCATGAAGCATGCTCAATGAGTACTCATTACCGAGTTACTTGTGGGGCGAAGCTGTAAACACAGCTTGCTATGTGCAAAATCGAGTCATCATCCATAGATTCTTAGGTAAGACTCCCCATGAACTTTGGTTTGGAAAACCACCTACGGTTAAACACCTTAGGGTGTTTGGTTGTAAGGTGTTCATCCTAAACACCAAGGATCACCTTGGAAAGTTCACGGCAAAGGCTGATGAAGGGATACTAGTCGGGTACTCCCTCGTTAGCAAAGCCTATCGAGTCTACAACAAGAAATCTAGATTGGTTGAAGAGTCTTCTGATGTGGTGTTTGAAGAAATTCCAAAAGCAAATGACCGATCAGAAAATGTAGATGGAGTTCAACTCGAACATAGGAAACTAAGTTTGAATGAAAGTCCAAATGTTGTTGATGGTGATGAGTCTGATGACGGTGAGCCTAGACACCCCATAGATCAGCCGGATCCTGAGGCTGAGCTTGTGTCTAGTGAACCTATTCAAGAAGCACCACCAACACCAAGGCAAACTAGATTAGCCTCTAGTCATCCCCAAGACCAAATTATTGGAGACATCCATCATGGGGTTAAAACTAGATCATTCTTTATAAATGAGGCTAATGAAGTTGCCCTAATTTCCAAAATTGAACCTAGAAAAATTAATGAAGCATTAAATGATCCCGATTGGATCATTGCAATGCAAGATGAACTAGGTCAATTCGAAAGAAGTCAAGTTTGGGACTTAGTCCCTAGACCTAAGAAGGCCACCATTATTGGAACCAAATGGGTCTTCAAAAACAAGTTGAACCATAAGGGAGAAATCATAAGAAACAAGGCACGCTTAGTAGCCAAGGGCTATAGTCATGTTGAAGGCCTTGATTATGATGAGACCTATGCTCCCGTGACACGATTAGAGTCCATCCGATTGATGCTTGCATTTGCAGCACATCGAGGCTTCAAGTTATATCAAATGGATGTCAAATCAGCCTTTCTAAATGGTTTGATTAGAGAAGAGGCCTATGTTGAACAACCTCCGGGTTTGAGAGTACTGAATTCCCAAACCAAGTGTTTAAGCTCAAAAAGGCACTTTATGGCCTTAAACAAGCACCCCGCGCTTGGTATGAGCGGTTGTCAACATTTCTAATTGAAAAAGGCTTTGTAAAAGGCCAAATAGACCCCACACTATTTCTACGGAGAGATGGTGATAATATATTTGTAGCCCAAGTTTATGTTGATGACATAATTTGTGGCTCAAATAACAAGGGCTATTTAAATGAGTTCATTGGACACATGGAGAGTGAATTTGAAATGAGTCTAGTGGGAGAGTTGACTTTCTTCCTTGGACTTGAAATCAAGCAAACTCGCGATGGTATCCATGTGCACCAATCGAAATACACACAAGAAATGCTTCGAAAATTCAATATGAGTGATTCAAAAGAGGTAACCACTCCCATGGCTATGAACACAAGATTAGACAATGATGAGAGTGGTAAACCTGTTGATTTGACTCAATATCGAAGCATGATAGGTAGTTTGCTTTATCTCATAGCTAACCGACCTGATATACTCTTTGCTGTGGGTATGAGCACTAGATATCAAGTTTGTGCTAAGGAATCTCACTTAATTGCGGTTAAACGAATTTTGAGATACCTCAAAGGCACAATTGGTGTTGGTCTATGGTACCCCCGTACCGAATCATTTGACCTAATTGGTTATACCGATTCCGACTACACGGGATGTAAGTTGGATCGGAAAAGCACAAGTTGGGGCTGCCAATTCTTAGGTTCATCCTTAGTTAGTTGGTCGAGTCGGAAGTAACATTGTGTTGCTCTCTCCACGACCGAGGCAGAATATTTTGCTATGGGAGAGAGTATATCGCAATTGTTGTGGATGATTCATACTTTAGAGGACTATGGATTAAGCTATAAGGGTGTGCAAGTGTTGTGTGACAACATTAGCACAATTAACCTAACAAAGAATCTGGTCCATCATTCTAGGACAAAGCATATTGAAGTGCGTCACCACTTCATCAGTATTGAAGTGTGTCACCACTTCATTAGGGATCATATCGCTAGAGGAGATATTGTACTCTCATATGTAGAGTCCAAATCAAATCTAGCTGACATTTTCACTAAACCACTTCCCGAGAATGAGTTTAGTTTCTTAAGAAGGGAGTTCGGAATATGTCGCGCCTCATAGGATCAAAATGCATCCAAAACCCTTTGTGATCATTTCGAAATTGTTGGCATACAATTGGGTAACTTTGGGGACATCTCACACAAACTATATAGTTTATCAAAATGATTTTGTTTGCTAGAAGTAGGGTGAGATGTTAGGATCAACTCAATTTCTCAAAATGTCAATGCATCCCTTGAGAAGTGGGATCCATGATCATACTTGGACATTCCAATCAAGGAAACTTGATTGGAAACATGAATTTGGTACAAACTTGTTTGAATGCTTGTTGATTGAGTTTGACTCCATTTGGGTGGAGCAAAGTGATTTGTTCAAACCATAAGGACCTTTGATCCTTGTTTAGGGATCAATTATAGTCAAGGAATCACTTCCAAGATCGATATTCTTCATCAGATTCCTTCAAAAATCGTGTGAGAGTCTGAAACTGAAAGTTTCAGATCGTATCAGGGAATATCAGGAACCCTGATCGGTCACTGGACTGATCAGGGGTATAGCTGATCGGTCCCTGGATCGATCTGGCTCTCTCCTGTGGTGATTGGTCCACAGACCTATCAGAGGGACTTTGCGAGATTTTTTCCAAACATTCTGTGCTAGCCTGGATCGGTCCCCGGACCGATCTGGCACCCCGTGGTGATTGGTCCACAGACCGATTAGGGGCTCACAGACCACTCTCTGAACTCTACTGTTCACTTCCTGATCGATCAGCCGATCGATCAAGAGCCTGTCTGATCGGTCACCCGACCGAACAGGATTAGGCCAGTCCGATCAGGTCGGAGCCTGATCGGTCTGGGTGCTACTAGATCGAACGGTGATCCGTTCAACAGCATTAAAGTTTGGTTGGTGGACCGATCCACCAACCGGTTTAATCACGGATTTTCTTCCCTTTCCAAGCCCTAGCCGACCAAAACCCTTCAGCGCCGAAAACCCCCTCTCCTTCTTCCTTGCGCGTGAGATCTCTTCCTTACTCTTGCTATGTGTGTGCGACCCTGAGAGTGCGATCCTACAAGCTCTTCCCTGTTTTCTGCAAGTTCTTTCTTGCTCAAGGTCTTGAGCTCATCTCTTGCGTCGAGAACCTTCTCCTACGCGAGCTCTTCTTCCAGCCTTCAAGATCCTCTCAAATCAACATCAATGGTACCGAAGTGAGTTTTTGGTTTAGTTTTTCTTGCATATCAGTTCATAGTATATGTATTTGCGCTAACCATGGTGTTTCTTTTGGTGTTTTAATGATGTGATGTAACCCTATGTTTCTGCCTTGACCCTTCCTTGCCATCTCATTTGATCATTGCTTCATGTACACTTGATTATTCTATTCCATGACCAATTCTCGTATTGATCTTGTGATCTTTCAATTTGTGTCATGATTCCCTTTCTGAGATTAAATTGTTGCAATGATCAATTCTGTGTTGATTATTCCAATCTTTAGAAGATCAACCAAGGGAAAAGAACCCGTGGAGGAAAGCTCAAAGGGTAAAGGCCTTTCATCATCTACACCTCCTTGAGACCTCCTGCACCTCCACATACTAGATTTCAAAACATTCATTATGCTCTAGACTTCCAATGGCATAACTTCAAACTCATGTCATGTCGGACTGTCGACCAAACTTTCATCTACGAACATTGTCCGACAGTACGACAAATCATCGAATACTATGAACTTCAATCCATTCTTTTTCTTGAAAGGCCAATCAACTTTGATTTGATCTCTGAATTCTATAATAACATGGTCAGTGGTGAGGGCACGGGGTGGAGGACCCGTGTCGCCAGTGTCGATCTTGATTTTACTCTATCAGTTTTCACTACATTTCTTGGTTGTCGTTGTTCCGATAACAACTTCTCACTCTACCCCTATCTTCCTGATCCTCTTCCGGTTCCCTTTGCTAGAGTCACTCCTGACTCCATTTATGAGTATTTTCTAGGCCATCCCAGGCCAAGGGGTTCCGATGAGCGCGCCCGTGATTTTCCCACATTTCCTGCTCTCCGCCTTTCCCCTATAGATTACGTTTTGTTTAAGATCATCACTAACTGTTTCCTCCCGACTACTTCGAAACATCTAGATAAAATTCACTCCTTCCACTGCTTAATGCTCTACGGGATGCATCAGCAGTTAGACTTTGACCCAGTAACTTCCATCTACTTTTCCATCATCGTCCACAGTCAGAGGTACGGTCAGTCAATCTACATGCCGTTTGGCCACATCATCACTGCCTGGCTGCAGTCCGTAGGTATCAACGTTTCACAGGGTCGCATTGTACCCATAGTGCACCAGGACTGCCGACTTGAACGTCGCATGTTCGGGCAGTCTGACATTGTTGTCGGACCACAGGGGCTGAGATGGAAGGATCGGAGACGTGAGGGGAAGTTACCTGGAGCAGCCCATGATCAGGAGCGACCCACTATTGTTGAGGATTACGATGAGTGGGCTCCTGACCTACGCTGGCAGGTAGCGGAGCTAGAGCAGTTGATGCAGTGCGAGCTACATATCTCCGAGATCTGGCAGCAGGAGGTCAGCTCACTACAGGAGACATGGTACGAGGAGTGGTACCATCATACATTTCCTGGTGGTGCGACCTCCAGCAGCCCTCCACCAGGGGATGTTATATATATTGCTGATTCTTCAGACGATAACCCCGCGGAGGATTGATGACTTTGACTGTTATAATGTGTGTCATATTTGGTTGTGTTCAGTTTTTTTTCGGAGGTGTCTTGACTTTGATGCGATATGATGCATCTGATATTTTGTATGTATTTCGTATTTGCCTTACCATGATTTGATTGTTGGCATATATGTGTGTTCACAAGATTACTATTTGCGTGTCTGCCTTATTATGCCTGATTATGATTATGCTTCAATTCCATATGATACATATGTTTATTTTGCAATGCCTTATCTTTGTCATATGTTTTCATATGCACTCAAACATTTCATACCATTGTTGTTTTGGGATACCCCTAGGGTTGAGGGGGAGTATGATTAAACTTAACAGCCTTTCTAGACCCTTTTCAATGTTCGACAAAGGGGGAGAGTGTGGTTGGTTATGTTTAGGATGATCATGTTGTAGGGGGAGGATCCTGATTCCCCTATGATTATGGAATTTGAGAAAATTGATTGAGAATCCCTAAACTTAAAATCGGGTTGTCAAACAACAAAAAGGGGGAGATTCTTGATGCAGTCTGACCCTGATTGTTGTTTTGGTGTTGACACTGATTTTAGTTTAGGTTGATGATTATGATTATGATTAAGTCCTGATCGGGGATTAGGCATGGTATGGAAAATCCTAGCTTAGAGGGCTAGGTGTTGGAAAATCCTAACCTGGAGGGTTAGGTGTTGGAAAATCCTAACCTGGGGGGTTAGGTGTGGAAAATCCTAGCTTGGAGGGCTAGGTCTGGTAAGTCCTAATTCGGAAGGGTTGGGTGAAATGTCCTAGCTTGGAGGGCTAGGTGAAAATTCCTAACTTGGAGGGTTAGGTGAAAAGTCCTAACTTGGAGGGTTAGGTGAAAAAGTCCTGGCTTGGAGGGTCAGGTCCTAGCTTGGAGGGCTAGGTCTGGAAAAGTCCTAATTCGGAAGGGTTGGGTGAAAAGTCCTAGCTTGGAGGGCTAGGTGAAAAGTCCTATCTTGGAGGGTTAGGTGAAAATTCCCAACTTGGAGCGTTAGGTGAAAAAGTCCTAGCTTGGAGGGCTAGGTTTGAGTCCCTGGATCGGTCTGGTGACCGATCAGGGAAGTTGGCACGCTGCTCCTTCGTGGATCGATCCGGTGACCGATCCAGCAATGACTGATCAGTCTGGTGACCGATCAGGGAGCACACAGTGAGGTTGGGAACCTACAGTGCGACTCCTGATCGGTCTGGTGACCGATCAGGGAGCAGGCAGTTACCTCACTGCTTGGCTTCTGATCGGTCCGGTGATCGATCAGGGAGCAAGCAGTTCACTCACTGCCTTGCTCCTGATCGGTCTGGTGACCGATCAGGGAGCACTCAGTGAGTTGAGTTCCCCCGCTGATCAGCTCCTGAACGGTCTGGTGACCGATCCACGACTTAGGATCTGATTTCCGCGATTACTGTTCACTCAGAAGTGGACCGATCAGGCTTGAGCCTGATCGGTCAGGGAGCTACTTGATCGGTCTGGTGACCGATCAGGCCTGTGTCACCGCGAAAGCTGGGAGTCCCAGCAAAGCGGTGGATCGGTCTAGTGTCCGACCCACGAGCCCTGGATCGGTCCGGCGACCGATCACTTTAATTCAAAATGCACTGTCAGACGCTCTGATCGCGTCTGTACGTATCTGATTCTCTGCGCTTAACATCTGATACACGATTTTCTGCTTGATATGCTGTGCTAATACTCTGATTGAGCTGCAGGTGACAAGGAAGGATTCAAACACTCAAGGAGAGTCAATGGAGGCCTTTCCTTGGAGCAGGTTTGTCCATTTGCCATCTCAGGTTGCAACGGCTGGAGCTGCTGACTGGAGCTGCTGACTGGAGCTTGGCTGAGGGAAGCTCAGGGAGTCCAGGGAGAGCTCAGTGGTAGCTGGCATTGGCAGGTGAGCAGCTGGAGGCTGCAATGAGATGGTGTCACCTGATGTTCAGTGGAGAAACAAAAGGAGCGGAGCGGAGAAGAGCAGAAGAGAGTTCTGGGAAGTGACTTCTGGCTTGAGTTCTTGCTGCGCAATTGTTTTCTCCACACTTTGCTTGTGCGATCTGCTGTTCCATCATCTTGAGCAAGCAACTGTAATCTTTGAAGCAACCATCTGCTACTTGAGCATTGGGAGGAAGAAACGAGAGGCTTGGTGAGTCCATCAGCGAGAAGACATGAAGAAGGAAGTTCTTGCGTGAGATCATCGCTGGGTGGAGCTCGAGTGAAGCGCTGCTTGTGTTCTTGCCTGTCCTAAGTGCTAAGTAAGATCTTTCTTGTGTTTCATTGTGCTTAAAACTTCATCCTTGTTGAAACGCTGTGGAGAGGTTACTCCACCGAGAAGGAGGTTGCTTTCTATCCGGATTTCCCGGGGCTTGATCTGCCGACGAGCAAGGGATCACCCACCTTAAGGGCACGCCAAGGAGTAGGGGCAAGTTATCCCCGAACCTTGTAAATCCTCTTATTAGCGTTCTTGTGTTTGCTCATAGTTTAGGGTTTAGTTTTCTGCAAATACTCTGTTTTATTCTGCTTCCGCTGTGCTACTAACGATTGAAATGCAGAAAATCGATAAGTGTTAAAGTCAAAGTGATTGGCTATATTCACCCCCCCTCTCTAGCCATCCGAGTTCTAACAGAGGCAAGTCAAGGGAGGCTTGTGTGCACATCCGAGGGACGAGAGCCAGTGGAAGATGACTTCAAGGGGCGAGCCAAGGAGTGAACCTGAAGGCATACGAGAAGGACTATGTGAAGACTGGCTGGGAGTGAGTGGGCAGTCGACTGGCCAGAGGGCAGTCGACTGCCAAAACTCACAGAAGGTTTTCAGCCTTCTACCAGTCGACTGGCCCCGAGGCAGTCGACTGGTATACCCCGAAAACTAGCCGTTGGCTAGTAATTAATGCTAGACCAGTCGACTACCCCAGGGGCAGTCGACTAGTGCGGGGCTGGATAGACGGCGAGTTTGTCCTGTTCTCCTATAAAAGGAGGACTTTTTTGCACGTGAGCGGTACGGTTCCATATGACAACGAAGTGCTGCTCGTCTAAAGAGTGTTCTCTACTTCCTCTCTTATTTTACTGTATTCTGTAAAGAGGAAGATCACCACTATAAAGGTTTCTCTACCTGAAGGAGATTTTTCATAGTGGAAGTGGTGCGCGGCGTGGATCCTTGGATTAGTCACCCATCTGGGTGGATACCAAGTAACTCTTGTTGTTAGCATTGTACTCATTTTCCTTTACATATTATTGTTCCGTTGCGCTAACGACATAGGTGAAGAGATCAAAATCAAAAAGTGCTATTCCCCCCCCCCTCTAGCACGCCGAAGCAATCCATCATAAGACACGCTATGAACTCTATTATCATAGATTATCAAATTTACACTATCTAAGAGTCTTTGGGTGCAAAGTCCACATCTTGAACACTAAGGACTACCTAGGTAAGTTCCAATCAAAGTCAACCCCGGGACCTTCCTAGGATATTCAACAACTAGTCGAGCTTATAGGGTTTATAATAAACAAACTCACAAAATTGAGGAAACTACTAATTTAATATTTGACGAAGAAGATGAATCAAAATTAGATAATCAAAAGTTAAACCAATCAAAACATGATCACGAAGACATTGAACCACTAATTGAACCATTAAATGGATTATCACTTGAACCAATAACTGAGGTATCAACTGAACCAACAACTGAACCAACTCAAGTAGTTGAACCAAACACTGAACCATACCGTCCAACCAGACCTGAGGCTGAACCTAGTTCTAGAAGAACAAAGAAACCCAGACTAAACCATCATTCTGATGAAATTATGGGTGATCCAACCTTAGGAGTCAGAACTAGGTCGTTTTATAGAAATCTTAGTCAGATCACACTTATTTCAATAATTGACCTAAGACTATAGAAGAAGTCCTACCTGACCAAAATTGGATTATAGTTATGCAAGAGGAGTTATCCCAATTTGAAAGAAACTAAGTCTGGGAATTAGTACCTAAACCTGAGAGAAAATCTGTTATAGATACTAAGTGGGTTTTTAGAAACAAATTGAATGATTAAGGGGAAATTGTTAGAAATAAAGCTCGCCTAGTAGCTAAAGGGTTTAGTCAAGTCGAAGGGTTAGACTATGATGAAACATATGCCTCAGTAGCCAGACTTGAGTCAATTAGAATGTTATTAGCTTTTGTAGCCCATAGAGGATTTAAACATTACCAAATAGATGTCAAGTCTGCTTTTCTTAATGGTTTCATTAAAGAAGAAGTTTATGTAGGGTAACCCCAGGATTTGAGGACTTAGAGAAACCTGTGTAAGGATCGACTATGTTGCTAGAGGGGGGTGAATAGCACTTTTACGAATCTTTTCTACCTACACGGTTAGTTTGCGCAGCGGAATATACAATAAAACAATAAGACAAAAACTAACCAATGCTAACAATGAAGATTTACTTGGTATCCACCCCGGACGGGTGACTAATCCAAGAATCCATCGGTGGATCAATCCTCGGATAACCTCCGGCTAGCCCTCGTCGCTCCTTGTGGGTGGAGAAACCTCGCGCACAACACCTTGACACTATCTGGGCACAAAAGACTACTAACTAACTTTACCCAAGCGAGTTTCGTCAAGAATCTCAGCCACCACGAAGTCCTCTTTAAATAGGACACGGGCTGAAACTCTCGCTACCAGTCGACTGCCCCCAAGGGCAGTCGACTAGTGCCACTGAAATTCGACTGTTGCACCCCAACGTTCGAATTCTCAGCCAACTCTCCAGCCACCTACCAGTCGACTGCCCCCAGGGCAGTCGACTGGTCCCCGGCCAAAACCCTTCTGTGTGTTCCATCAGTCGACTGCCCCTAGGCCAGTCGACTGGTCTACTCACTCACTTAAGGTTACCCTTCCTGAGTACATTTCACTCCGCACTCAAACCTTAGGTTTTCCTGAGTACAATCACACAACATTCGTACCCTCAAGACTCGACTGACTCCTCATCCGTAGCCTCGACTATTGCCTTCATGCCCTCTTCATCTTCAGCTCCCATCCCTCGGATGCACGTAAGCCTCCAGCATGCCTCCATGTCATCCTTCACGCATGCCTCGAATTCCGCGCCCATCAGCTCATTGTCCCTGCTCTCCAAGGTCCCTCGGGTGCACTCAAGCCTCCAGCTTGTCTCCATGCCACCCTTCACCGTACCGAGGCCGTCCAGTCAAGTCTATATGTGTAACCTGTACAACCTGCACACTCAACATACACATATGAGATAACAAGGGTAAACCTAACTTAAACCCTTTGCCCAAACATCAAAACACTTGGTCACTCCGGACCACAAATTGCCTCAACAATCTCCCCCTTTTTGATGTTTGGCAATACATTTAAGTTAGGGAAACAAAATAGTAGTCAATAGCAAAACCTATGCTAAACAAATGCATATGCAATGCATACATGGATTCTATCCCAAGGCATCCTACACCTAACCCTCTAAGTTAGGACTTTTCACCAGAATGAGCTTTTTAAAGCTTCTCCCAAGCTCCCCCTACATTGGACTTACAAAGGCTTTTTAAGAACCTCTCCCAGGTTCCCCTTACGCTAAAAACGGGCAACTATGCTCCCCCTTAATCTCAACTCCCCCTAAACCTAGGGTTTCTAGCAAAGGTGTGTTTAGTTTCCCAACTTAAACCTAACACTTGTCCCCCTTTGTCATACATCAAAAAGACCCCAATAATATCCCAATTATTGGTTCTTTTAATCACTAATGATCATAAACAACGTGTACTAACCCCCCATACATTTGTTTTCCATCATTCGAACACCAAACCAGCTGCTGATACACAAATCAGCCCTGGGCAATCAACTTCCCCCAGGGCAGTCGACTGATACTATGAATATCAAACTTTTCTGGCCAAATTCAGAATTGCGCCAGAAATTTCATAAATCTCCAAAAATTTCCAAATTTTGTGGAGAACCTTGTGGTACCCATACCTACTTGGGAAAAATACATTCAGCAATGTATCTATCACCATTCCCAAGTTTGGCACAAAACCCAAAATTTTCTATGGAAATTAAAGCAGCCAAGGAGGCAACCTCCCCCTTAACCTATGCCTTCTCCTAATTTTCATTTTACCAAGGTCAAGTTCTAGCCAACTTAACCCACTAACACCATGTTGAGTTACACCCAACCCAACACCCGTGTTCTTCCCCCTTTGACACTATCAAAGGATTGTCCTAAGCAACCTTTCCCTTAGTGCCAAAAAGAACTCAACAAAACTTAAGAATGTCTAAAAAGTTTGCAAGCACATTTGCTAGGATATACCTTATCCTAGAAAAATATGATTTCATGAAAACCACAAATGTGCTTGACTTTTGGTACATTCCCTAATTTCCTAAAAGTTTGGCATTTTGTATCAATTTTGAACTCAATTCATGATTCCTTGTGTTTACCAATTCTAACCATTATCAATTTACACAAGGAATTGTCCCCAACTTTTCCCTTGTTTATCTCTTAATTCTAGATTCATATGAGAATCTTATCAATCTTCCTTGATTTTCAAAATATCAATAAAGCCTTATTAACTCATGAGATAACACTTCATTCATGGAATTTGAGATCATAATCAAGATTTTTAATCCACATCCATATCCTATAATCCAACCTTGCAATTTCTGATTGTCCAATATCCATTTTCCATTTCAGCCTACGGACTAGTCGACTACCCCTGTGGTAGTCGACTCCCAAAACTCACAGAATGTTTGTGGGCTCTTACCAGTCGACTGCCCCCAGGGCAGTCGACTGATACCTGAATTCCATATTTTTCAGCCCAATTTCAATAATGCCTAAATAATTCTATAAATCTCTGAAAAATCTGAAATTTTGTAGGGAGATTTGTGAAGCCTATATTTACTTGGGAGAAATACGTTTCCAAACAAATGTACTCCATATCCCAAGATTGACACGAAACTCAACTTATCCTAAAGTGTATCATTGAAACTCATCCCAAAAGTCTCAATTGTGATTTCTCCTCACCTTTTCTTCTTATCCTTGATTATAGTTCATTTCTATCATTGAATTACATGGTCTTCACACATTAAAACCCAATATAATTGTATTTTCACCTTTTCCTCTATAACTCTCCTTTTATTGTGTCAATTCTTTAGGATTAAGACTTACCAAGTCTTCCAACCCTTTTTGGCACATTTCACCTAATTTCCTAGGATAGAGACTCTTGAGATTCATTTACCATGGACCCCAAAGGCTTCTAGAGCTCCCCCTTGACCTCATAGCCCTAGCCACCTCCCTAGGCGACTCAACCCACACTAGACCACACCGGTGTGGCCCCGGTGACTCTTGGCCTACAAAATGAACCTTCTTAACTTTAGACACCTTGTCTTTGGTTAAGTCGTTCCTTCTACCCTCAAATGACACCCTCTTGCCATTTTTGGTCTTCTCTTACTGGCCATGATTATATGTTTCCCCAGCATACTTCTTTTGGTTGGCCTTGGAGGTCTTAGACCAGTAACCCAAACCCGATCTATCATAGTTGGGTTTCAAACTACCCAAAACCATATCTAGACCCTTAGATCTGTAACACCCAATAATTTCCTGGTATTATTAGGGATTTTTAGGAATTTTTCTAGCATTTTTCGGAATATTATAGCATTTTTCGGAATGATTAGAAAAAAAAAGAAAAACTTTAAAGGGGTCGGGTGGGGATTGAACCCGCGACCACAGGGAGGAAGGGAAGCCAAGCAACCAACTGGGCTAGGGTATCAAGCACAGAAAATTATGGAGAGAAATAATGTTATAGAGTAGTTACGTTTTTTTTTCATTAAGAGATATTTAAGCCCCGCTTAAGTCGCGTGAAAACCAAAACTAGGGTTGGGGGCCGCGCGAGAGAAGAAGAGAGGCGAGGAGGTTGCGAAAACAGGGGATTCAAGGGGTCTTCTTCTTCGTTTCTTCTCCTTTCCCTTGAGTAGAAGCATCTAGGGTTCCTTCCTAGGGCTAAAGGTGGGAGCTTTTTACAAGGAGGAAGAAAAAAAGATTTTGTTAGGGAGTTTTCTCCCTGCTTTTGTGAGTTTTCTTCAAGAACGATGTAAGTAAATCGCTCACCTGTAATAGGAGTAGTTTCGTTTCGAAATTCTCATTGTAGAACCCTAGTTTTCGAAATGTAGAAGCATGGTTAAGAGAGTTTTGCTATTCTATGTTTTAGCTATTAAAGTTGCATGTTTTATCATGTTAGAAATTCAATTTGTTTGTATTGAATGTATGTAGGCCAAGCATGATGAGTTTCATACTTATGAAAAGACCTAAAAGTGAATTTGAGTTAAGGAGCACACAAGGTGCTCGATGGAAAGTTAAAGTGAGAAAAGTAAAGGTTTTTTTTAGCATGCAAATATATGCAAAAATAAGTAAAGTGATAAGTTGAAGTATGGTAAGTAAGAAAAGTATTTTACTTTGAGAAAGAGACATGTACCGGGCAAATGTAAGGCCCATCGAAAGTTAGAAAGTAAAGTTCTAATAGGGTGCGGTGGCTAGCTACCTCGCAACCTATTAGAAAAGCGCGCAATTGGTACACCGATACCATGGTACAATGTCAAGGCCTAAAGAGAAAGTTGATTACTATTTTCAAGTATATAAGTATGATCAAGTAGTTTCTTTTTGAGAAAGTGTTTAATTATTATATGTGTACCTTGTTAGAATGCAAGCATGATAAAGTAGTTCAAGTAGTAAGCATGGTTAGTTGTGTACATTGATACATTAACAAGCATGATAAAGTGTTTCAAGTTGTAAGCATGTTTAGTTGTAAGTTTTGAAGTAAGTAAAGTTTTAAATCATTCTTTGAGATGAGCATGTTTAGTATTGACATCATGATTTTGTGAGTAGGGATTTACTTACTAAGCATTGTGCTTATTAGTTGCATTTTCCTTCTATTGCAGATAAAGGAAAAGAGAAAGCGTAAGTTGGGAGGCGACAGGACTTGCATTGGTGTTCAGTGGCGGCGGAACCGTGGAAGAGATCTTTGGGAATAAGTATTATAGAAACATTTGGTTATGGTTTTGGGTTCATAGAAAGTGATCAGTGTGTTTAAACTATGCCTAGAGACAAAGTTTGGTACAAACTTTAGTATATGTATGCAAGTGTTTTGTTAGTTTTGTTAAACTCCGCAAAGTTTCAATTTCAAGTTGTGGTATTGGTTTTGAGTTACTAATATGCTAAATAAACTAGGGTAGAATATAGATTTGAAGTTATATCTTAATGTGAAGTGATAGTATGTGATTTGTGGATGTTTGAAAGTGGTTATCAGCTCTGAAATTGCATGTTTTCAGGCGTGCCAGTCGACTGGCTCAGATACTAGTCGACTGCTATATCGAACAGAACCTTCTGTTCGATATGGCAGTCGACTGACCATATACCAGTCGACTGCTATAATAGCAGTCGACTGGTGTCATTGAAAAAAAACTGTGTAGAGTAGTTGGTTAGTGCTTTGGTTATGCAACTAAGAGGTTGAGGGGTCAAATCTTGGCAAAGCAAATAAAATGAAAGTTGTTTTGTTTTTTTTGAAAAAAAAGAGAAGGAAGAAAAAAAAAATCAGAGCAAGTTAAGGGGACTCAAGTAGGTGTAACCTAAGGCTAAGGATAAGGTAAAGTTAAGGTCCAGAAAATGTGGCGTCCGTTTTAAGGAAGTTAAGAGAAGTCGGGTCGTCACAAGATCCAACCGTGAATCTTTCTAGGGACTTTTCTAATATATCAAATCTGACCCTCAAGGCTTGATTTTCCCATTCTAAGTTTCTAACCTTAATGTCCATATGTCCACTTTGGACATTCTCGGACCTACCCTCCTTTCTAGGCACATTCCTTTCCTTCTTGGGCTTAGTGCCTTGATCCTTAGGTACAAAGGTCCTAGATTTACCATGATGCATGTCTTTCCTAGGTTTTGATCTACCTTGTTAACCTTATTCCTATCATTGTATCTAAAACCATGATTTTGCACCGATAAACAATTTTCATTAATCCTAGCATGCATGGATGAATGGTTAACATGTTTTTTAATATGCAAGGAGGAACTTGAAATTGAATTACATTTTAACCTAGAGTTAGGAATTACCTCCCTTACACTTGTAGTCCCTCCTTGTTGTGATCTTTGCTTCTTCCTTTCGTCGTTCTCCCATTTCCTAAGGTGCTCCATCTTCTTGAGCTCTCCACTCTTTGGGCACTTAATGTGATAGTGTCCTACCTCACCACACGTAAAGCATTGAATCTTCTTTCTTTTCTTTTGAGCATCCTCATTCCTACAACCCTTGTTAGAATTTAATTGAATTGAAACGAGTTTAGATTTTACCTCCTTTTTACCTTTCGGGCACTTGTCCTTGTAGTGCCCCTTTTCATTGCAACCAAAGCATGTGATGTGCTCCTTTCTCTTGGCTTTGGTGGAGATAGAAGCTTCTTCTTATTCATGTATGATTGAGGGTCTCTCCTCCCCCTCAATCCTTGAAGTTGATGCTTCCTCTTCTTCTCTTGGGTGGATGCCCTCTCACTCTCTTCTTCTCCTCTACTTGAAGATGTGAACACTTCTTCCTCTTTTTCTTTTTCTTGGTCCATTGAATCCATTTCTATTGGCTCTTCTTCTTTTTCCACTCGTGTAGGGTTCTCATGAATTTCATTCAATTTGCTCCATAATTCATATGTATTTTGATATTCCCCTACATCACTCCAAATTTTATTAGGCAAAACATTTTTCAAAGTACTAATTACCTTCTCATTGGCCCGAAATTGTTATTGTTGCTCTTGACTCCAATATCTAGGCCTAAGCCTCTTCCCGTGCTTATCCTTTGGAATCTCATATGTCTCTTCAAGCGCGATTCGAAGGTCCCACTCCATCCTGAACCATGTCTCTATCCTTGCCCTCCAAAAATTGAAGTCTTCATGATCGTAGGGCGGTGGAGTGTAGATGTCATCCCTAAATTTGTCTTCCATTTTCTTTTTTCTCTAGCATGTGCTCCCTCGGCGGTTAGTCCGATCAAGAGCGGTCCTCGCTCTGATACCAATTGTAAGGATCGATTGTGTTGCAAGAGGGGGGGGTGAATAGCACTTTTACGAATCTCTTCTACCTACACGGTTAGTTTGCGCAGCGGAATATACAATAAAACAATAAGATAAAAACTAACCAATGCTAAAAATGAAGATTTACTTGGTATCCACCCCGGACGGGTGACTAATCCCAGAATCCATCGATGGATCAATCCCCGGATAACCTCCGGCTAGCCCTCGTCACTCCTTGTGGGTGGAGAAACCTCGCCACAACACCTTGGACACTATCTGGGCACAAAAGACTACTAACTCACTTTACCCAAGCGACTTTCGTCAAGAATCTCAGCCACCACGAAGTCCTCTTTAAATAGGACTCGGGCTGAAACCCTCACTACCAGTCAACTGCCCCCAAGGCCAGTCGACTGGTGCCACTGAAATTCGATAGTTGCACCCCAACGTTCGAATTCTCAGTCACCTCACCAGCCACCTACCAGTCGACTGCTCCCAGGGCAGTCTACTGGTCCCCGGCCAAAACCCTTCTGTGAGTTCCATCAGTCGATTGCCCCCAGGCCAGTCGACTGGTCTACTCACCCACCTAAGGTTACCCTTCCTGAGTACATTTCACTCCACACTCAAACCCTAGGATTTCCTGAGTACAATCACACAACACTCGTACCCTCATAACTCGACTGACTCCTCATCTGCAGCCTTGACTATTGCCTTCGCGCTCTCTTCATCTTCGGCTCTCGTACCTCGGATGCACGCAATCCTCCAACTTGCCTCCAAGCCATCCTTCACGCATGCCTCGAAGTCCGCATCCATCAGCTTATCGTCCCTGCTGTCCAAGCTCCCTTGGGTGCACACAAACCTCCAACTTGTCTCCATGCCACCCTTCACCGTATCGAGGCCGCCCAGTCAAGTCCATATGTGTAACCTGTACAACCTGCACACTCAACATACACATATGAGATAACAAGGGTAAACCTAACTTAAACCCCTTGCCCAAACATCAAAACACTTGGTCACTCCGGACAACAGATTGCCTCAACAACCTGAACATGTATTTCAACTTAGAAAAGCACTTTATGGGTTGAAACAAGAACCTAGGGCTTGGTATGAATGCTTATCAACCTATTTAATTTCAAAAGAATTTAACCAAGGTCAAATTGGCTCCACACTATTTGTTAAATCCTTAGAAAATGATATTTTTATTGCACAAATATATGTTGATGATATAATATTTGGATCTACTAATTCTAATTTTCTAAAAGAAATTGTCAAAATCATGGAGAGCGAAATTGAAATGAGGTTGGTATGTGAGCTCAACTTTTTCTTAGGGTTACAAATAAAACAAACTAGAGATGGTAATTATGTTCACCAATCCAAGTATGCTAAAGAATTAATAAAGAAATTTAAAATGAATAACTCTAAAAACTTAGGTACTCCTATGACTACTAATGTCAAAATTGATAATGACCCTTAGGGTAAACCAGTTGACTTAAAATTATACCGGAGTATGATTGGTAGCCTATTATACTTAACTTCTAGTAGACCTGATATCTTATTTTTTGTAAGAATGTGTACTAGATATCAAACTTATGCTAAGGAATCCCACTTATCAGCTCTAAAAAGAGTTCTAAGTTACATTAAGGGTACCCTAAATGTAGGTATTTGGTATCCTAGAACTTTCACTTTTGAATTATCAGGATATTGTGACTCTGATTATGAATGTTATAAATTACATAGAAAGAGTACAAGTGGAAGTTGTCAGTTGTTAGAAAATAGTCTAGTCAGCTGGTGCAGTAGAAAGCAACACTACGTAGCCTTATCCACAACTGAAGTAGAATATGTTGCCCTAGGAGAGTGTTTGGCACAACTTTTATGGATGATGCACACTCTTAAGGATTTCCAGCTAGACTACACCCAAACTAAGGTATTCATTGACAATATTAGTTCAATCAATTTAACTAAGAATCCAATTCAGCACTCCCGAACCAAACATATTGAAGTCAAACATTATTCTGTAAGGGATCATGTAGCTAGGGGCGAAATAGTACTTATGCATGTGGACTCAAAATCCAATTTAGCTGACATATTTACCAAACCCTTACCTGAATCTGAGTTTAGCTTACTAAGATGGCAGTTAGGGTTGTGCTTAGTAGAATATGACTGTTCTATATTATTTTTTAAAAAAATCCTTTCTATTTTCTCAATTTTGTTTGAAAATTAGAATTTAATATTTTTTCAATATCATTTCTTTTATCAAGTTATTGAAATTTAAAATAATTTTCCGACTTAGATTTTTTCAAAAAACTTACCCCTTCAAAACTAGGGTCTTTGTGCAAATGGACTTAGCTTAGGCCTTAACCCTAGAACTATATGCACCTATAGATCTAGAAGCCAGCATCTCACAAGCACCTTAGGGTACTTTGATTGATAACCTAGACTGGGTTGAGATGCTTAGGTCTATGCCTTGATTCATGATGCTTTAAGTCAGTGCATCTGCAGTAATTGGGGCAATAAATACAAATTGAACAACAATCAAGTTAAGTGTTCAAGTTTAGCAAATCTAATTTGATTAGATCACTTAATTTGACTAACCCTAGTGAATATTACTGTTTTATAACAGTTAGTGAGTAGCTAACTGGGTTAGACAAGACCCGAAAAATGTTCAGATTAATTGGTTTGGTCCTTTTTCTTGCTTGAATTCACTAGAGTTGGTTCAATACGGATTTACAATTTCTTTTAATTAACTCTAATTCGAAATTGACTTGCAATGCTTTTTTTTATATATATGGCAAAGGGGGACAGAAAAGAAGGAATTTTTTTTTCAAATTTTTTTTCAAAAAGCAAAGTAAAATTTCTAAGTGCTTCAAAAAATCTCTAAGTGCCTAAGTGCTTCAAAAAATCTCTAAGTGTCTAAGTGCTTCAAAAAATCTCTAAGTGTCTATGTGCTTTCAAAATTTTTCTAAGTAAGTTCAAAAATTTTCTAAGTAACTTCAAAAATTTCAAAGTGTTTCAAAAATTGTTTCCTAATTGCATATTTTTGCAAATATTCCTAGGTAGAATTTTTCTTAGTAAACAAAATTTGTCTGAGCAAAAACCTTTTGGAATTTTTTTTGGCAAATGTTTCTAAGGGACATTTTTTTAGTGAACAAATTTTTGCAAAAACTTGTTAAAGATTTTTTCAAGTAAAAATGTTTTTGTGTATAAAACATTTTTGAGACAAATTTTTCTAAGTGTGCAAAAATTGAAACGGTTTAAAGGAAATTTTGGCTAAGTAAATTTTTTTTCTTGCAAAGCCTTTTTAAGAAAAAAGTTTTTATCAAAATTTAGGCTTGCAAAACATTTCTAAAATGGAAAATAGTCTAAGTATAAGAAGCTTTTGTGAGTACAAATACTTTTGCTCTAGTTTGCAAAACACTTAGTCAAAAACTTAAAGCACTTAGAAGTTTTACAAAAAACTATATATCATTGAAAGTTTCAGGGGGAGAATGTTTATTTCAGGGGGAGCTAATTACATATTTTCTATTCAAGTATTTCTTAAGATAATCTTGCTTGTTAGATGTGCTATAAAATATTTTATTAACTTAACTTTTTGAACTGTGTTGCCATAAATCAAAAAGGCAGAGATTGTTGGTGCTGAAAGTACCAAAGTCAAACTTGTGTTTTAATAATGGCAAAGGGTTCAGAAGTTAAGGTCTTGTTGTGATCTAACAAGGCTAATCAAGTGTGCAGAAAAGTCCTAGGTACACTAGGCACTAAGTCCTGGCCGCGGGCTGGGCAACTAAGTCGTGACATAAGATTGGGCACTAAGACCTGGTGAGTGAAGCTGGGCACTAAGTCCTAGTCGTGGACTGGGCACCGAAGACCTGGTGAGTGAAGCTGGGCACTAAGACGTGGTGAGTGAAGCTGGGCACTAAGACCTAATCCGGGGGATTGGGAAAAAGCCCAACCGGAGGAGACGGTTGGCAAACAGGTAGAACCTCCTGAGAGGAGTAGGTGAGGACGCATTCCCCGTAGGAGGGAACATTAGGCGTCGGTTCAACCTAGGGTTCCATTTTGGAAGCCCAAAGTCCGAACCAAGACATCTTAGACTGTAAATCATGATTAAATCTATCTTATTTGTATGATTCTTGTGTTTTGGAACTAACCCTGGTTGCAGGAACAAAGGGTTGGAGGTTTCTGCTCCTAGGCGCCTCAATGAAGTGAGGCGCCCTACTGTGCTAGGCGCCTGTGTAGAGACAGGCGCCCCAGACAAAGGGTGAATTCCAGCCACTTCGAAGCAAGGCCTCAAGACTACAACAGAGGCACCTGTGTTAACACAGGTGCCCTATGTTAGTAATATGAGAGAAGTGTCCTAAGGCAATCGCCTTATGATTGTAAACATTTATTTTAATAAATGAAAATTCACTATTTGAGTATACATGTTTGTGTATTTGATTGGGATCTTAAACTCATTTACTGAATGTCCACAATACAATTCACAGCATGAGAGAATTTGTGATGAATTCACAACTAGTGATTATCTCTACATGTGCAATTGTGAAGTATTGAAATTGTCCCTAGTTGATGAATTGATAAATACGGACACTATCAATTCTGTTGAGACTAGCATGGGTTATTCTCTAATCAGCTGATTCTCACTGGCTGGTGACATTGGGATGTCCGGAGATAAACATGAATGCTAGTTAAGGGAACTAGTTCATTGGAGTGACTAGCTGTAAGACTTCATATGGTAATCTACATATAGATATGTCAATGAAGTTCTTACTGCAGCTTAAGTGCGATGTTCCTTTGACTTGTGGTGTTCAAGTCATCTTGGTCATGGAGACTTATACTTTGACATCTTAAGCAAGCATCTCTAAGGAGGTGTGGACCCAGGATGGTTGGGTATAAGCCGAAGTGCCCGAAGATGTTTGAACAGCCTACAAAGGATTAACCACTCCTTGCGAGGAGATGTATACCCAAGGCCTATCGTCGGATTGTTACTCAAAGACTCTGGCCAGAGCATAACATGTTCCGAGTATGAATCTCTAGGAAACATGAGAGTAATTAGAATCCGTTGGACGAGAAAGACATTACTTGGGCTAGGTGTGACGTAGTCAGCCTAGTGGGGTCTGACACACATAGACCGTGTCCTGAACCAAGTGGGTATAAGATGGTGAAGGGAATGAGGCACGACTCATTATAGCTGCCGAAGGGTTTCAGAATTC
Source organism: Boesenbergia rotunda (assembly GCA_024364735.1). Taxonomy (NCBI): domain Eukaryota; kingdom Viridiplantae; phylum Streptophyta; class Magnoliopsida; order Zingiberales; family Zingiberaceae; genus Boesenbergia; species Boesenbergia rotunda. The sequence goes on along the minus strand of JAGFNQ010003851.1, from coordinate 586,732 downwards.
TTTCTGAGGTCAACCGTTGATCTTTCGATTAATTGGGGGTCATGATGTACTACTAGGTGCCACTCATGATCGTTCTATAATCGGTTAATTATAGACGGCCAACATAAATCGAAAGCCTATTTAGTCACACGCACAACGAGTAATCTGAGGGATTTAAAACAAGTTGAAAATTGGATTTTCCGATCAAGAGAAATAAGTCGAATCTGAATTTATCAGAGGCGCATCGGAAGATTAAAATGGCTAAGTCTTTTGAAGGCTTATTGGGCGAATTAAATGAGTTTAATTCGCGAGGAGGCGGCTCGGTTTGGCCAGCCAAAGAGGGTCCCCTCCCTCTTTGGTTTGGCCGGCCATAACAAAGGAGAGAAACCAATTTATTTGGTTTAAATTATAAAATAAATCAAGCTCGATTTGTTTTATAAAATTATGGATAAATAAATTTATATAAAGAAATTTATATAAAGAAATTTATATAAATAAATTTATTTTCATGGAGATTAAAATAAACTTTAAATGGTTTATTTTATTTTATAAAATCAATTGTGAATTGATTTTTCCATGATAAGAAAAATTTATATAGTAAATTTCTTGTAAAAATTTATTCCATAATAAATTGGGAGATGTGTTTGTTTTATTATAAATTTAGTTATAATAAAACTTGGCATAACGGAATAATTCATAAGAAAATTTATAATATAAATTTCTTATGTAAATTTATTCCGTTAAAGGGGAGACTTGGCAATGGAGATGCTACTATATAAAGGAACCAAAGGCAAGCCTTGAATTCCAATTAATCAAGAGATTAAGAAGCTCTCTCTCTCCCTTATTCTCTCCCTCTCTCTCTCTAGGGCCGGCGCCCCTTTCTCTCTCTAGGGCTGGCGCACCGCCTAGGGTTCCCGAGAGCCTCCTCCACCAAGAAGGTGACAAAAAATAAGAAGAAGCGGATCGCAACTCCTTCCTCTCCCGGATCTTGATTCCGTTACTTGGTGGTTAGTCTTCCATCTCTCTCTCTTGATATTCTAGTTGTGCCTTTAGAGAATCTAGTAGTTCTCGTTGGCACAAAACTCGTGGCTTTGCGAAGTCATTCTGGATTGAACTCGGCGTGGACGCGAATAGAGGCGAAGCTTCCAAGGGACGCTACGGTTGGATCTCGTCCCTTTCTTCGAGTCACGCAAGGTACAAAGTAAATTAGTTTACTTTTCCGCAAAGTTTTAATTTATGATCATGTCCACACATCATAAGGTTGCATGCTAGATACGCGGTTAAAATAATTTGAGAAATTATTTATGCTAATTCGTCCGCTGCACGTAATTAAACTTTAAAATTACGAACCCGTATCCATGTCAACATGCACCCGGTCCCAACAGTGGTATCAGAGCCGGTTAGTGTTCGACATAATCATATAATTATTTTGCGGAAAACTTTGTCATGATCTCAATTTTGGAAAATTTTTCAATTATGGAAACTTTCCAATTATGATAAATTTTAGATTTAGGAATTTCAAAGTTTGGAAATGCTCATGAAATTTCGCAAACTTTTGAAATATCCTAGTTTCTGAAATTTTATGATAATTGTGAAAACTTCCCATCTTTGGAAACTTTCCAATTTTGGAAATTTCCTATTTTGTAAATTTTCCAATTTTGGAAATATGTAAGTTTTCTTTGTACCAGAAACTTATAATTATTCTGAAAACCTATTATGAAATCTCGCAATTTTGGGCACTTTCTTTCAAGAAAGTCTAGACAAATTTATGGATCATTAATTGACAATTAAATTCGAATTAGTTTTAAATTATTAACAAAATTCTTTATTTTGGATTGAGCCTCGGGGAGCCGTCCAATTTAAAGTTAGTTGTTGTAATTTAATTTCCCATTTTGAATAAAATTGTCATGTTTAATTTGGTTACGCCTCTGGGAGCGGACCAAATTGGATTTACGACAAATTTCTTTTCTTTGGATATCTGAGCCTCGGGGAGCCACCCTTAGAAAATAATTTGTTGTAATTAATTAATCCATGAATAAAATATGTGATCAAATCTTGAAAATTTGATTTAAGAGGTGATGCTCTTACATATTGTTGTCTCCAAAATTAATTAGGAAAATGGTTTCCTATAGAGTTTTCTTAAATGAGATTTTTATGAAAATAATATGTGGTTGAATTAAGAGAATCTTTCTCTTAATTTAATAAGATTTGATTTAGAGAAATCAAAGTCTTAAACATATTATTTCCGAAATTGATTATGACAATTTAGGAAATTGTTTCCCAAAACAATTCCTTGAATAAAGTATGAAATTAGAATTAGGAAATCCGGTTCCTAATTCAATTAATGAGACTTGATAAATTAAGTCACATACATACTTTATTAAGGAAATCGTTAGTCATGACATAATTATATGTCATGAATGTGCTTAGAAAAGAAAGGATGAGACCCAAAACCCCTTACAAAATATTAAGGCCAACACCTTCCATTAATATGGTTAGAATCGGAGTTTTGTTTCTCGTTATGGACACATCCATGCCCGGCTTGAACCTCAACATGTTCAAACCATGGAATTAGTTTATGAATAATATAGTTGGAGTCAGAGGTCAATCCTTAGTTTTGGTTGTTGGACACATCCAAGCCTGACTAAACGGTTGAATGAGCTCCAACCATATTAAAACTATTTCTTGATTAATGGGTCAGCCTTAAGCTTGGAGNTAACGGAATAATTCATAAGAAAATTTATAATATAAATTTCTTATGTAAATTTATTCCGTTAAAGGGGAGACTTGGCAATGGAGATGCTACTATATAAAGGAACCAAAGGCAAGCCTTGAATTCCAATTAATCAAGAGATTAAGAAGCTCTCTCTCTCCCTTATTCTCTCCCTCTCTCTCTCTAGGGCCGGCGCCCCTTTCTCTCTCTAGGGCTGGCGCACCGCCTAGGGTTCCCGAGAGCCTCCTCCACCAAGAAGGTGACAAAAAATAAGAAGAAGCGGATCGCAACTCCTTCCTCTCCCGGATCTTGATTCCGTTACTTGGTGGTTAGTCTTCCATCTCTCTCTCTTGATATTCTAGTTGTGCCTTTAGAGAATCTAGTAGTTCTCGTTGGCACAAAACTCGTGGCTTTGCGAAGTCATTCTGGGATTGAACTCGGCGTGGACGCGAATAGAGGCGAAGCTTCCAAGGGACGCTACGGTTGGATCTCGTCCCTTTCTTCGAGTCACGCAAGGTACAAAGTAAATTAGTTTACTTTTCCGCAAAGTTTTAATTTATGATCATGTCCACACATCATAAGGTTGCATGCTAGATACGCGGTTAAAATAATTTGAGAAAATTATTTATGCTAATTCGTCCGCTGCACGTAATTAAACTTTAAAATTACGAACCCGTATCCATGTCAACATGCACCCGGTCCCAACAGTGGTATCAGAGCCGGTTAGTGTTCGACATAATCATATAATTATTTTGCGGAAAACTTTGTCATGATCTCAATTTTGGAAAATTTTTCAATTATGGAAACTTTCCAATTATGATAAATTTTAGATTTAGGAATTTCAAAGTTTGGAAATGCTCATGAAATTTCGCAAACTTTTGAAATATCCTAGTTTCTGAAATTTTATGATAATTGTGAAAACTTCCCATCTTTGGAAACTTTCCAATTTTGGAAATTTCCTATTTTGTAAATTTTCCAATTTTGGAAATATGTAAGTTTTCTTTGTACAGAAACTTATAATTATTCTGAAAACCTATTATGAAATCTCGCAATTTTGGGCACTTTCTTTCAAGAAAGTCTAGACAAATTTATGGATCATTAATTGACAATTAAATTCGAATTAGTTTTAAATTATTAACAAAATTCTTTATTTTGGATTGAGCCTCGGGGAGCCGTCCAATTTAAAGTTAGTTGTTGTAATTTAATTTCCCATTTTGAATAAAATTGTCATGTTTAATTTGGTTACGCCTCTGGGAGCGGACCAAATTGGATTTACGACAAATTTCTTTTCTTTGGATATCTGAGCCTCGGGGAGCCACCCTTAGAAAATAATTTGTTGTAATTAATTAATCCATGAATAAAATATGTGATCAAATCTTGAAAATTTGATTTAAGAGGTGATGCTCTTACATATTGTTGTCTCCAAAATTAATTAGGAAAATGGTTTCCTATAGAGTTTTCTTAAATGAGATTTTTATGAAAATAATATGTGGTTGAATTAAGAGAATCTTCTCTTAATTTAATAAGATTTGATTTAGAGAAATCAAAGTCTTAAACATATTATTTCCGAAATTGATTATGACAATTTAGGAAATTGTTTCCCAAAACAATTCCTTGAATAAAGTATGAAATTAGAATTAGGAAATCCGGTTCCTAATTCAATTAATGAGACTTGATAAATTAAGTCACATACATACTTTATTAAGGAAATCGTTAGTCATGACATAATTATATGTCATGAATGTGCTTAGAAAAGAAAGGATGAGACCCAAAACCCCTTACAAAATATTAAGGCCAACACCTTCCATTAATATGGTTAGAATCGGAGTTTTGTTTCTCGTTATGGACACATCCATGCCCGGCTTGAACCTCAACATGTTCAAACCATGGAATTAGTTTATGAATAATATAGTTGGAGTCAGAGGTCAATCCTTAGTTTTGGTTGTTGGACACATCCAAGCCTGACTAAACGGTTGAATGAGCTCCAACCATATTAAAACTATTTCTTGATTAATGGGTCAGCCTTAAGCTTGGAGCATCGATTTGTTGTGCCACAGCCAAGGTCGATGTAAAGAGAGGTGCAGTTGGGTGCTATGTATATTGTTGCATACTTGTTAATGAGTTAACAACCCAATGATTTATGCAAACATTGAATTAGTTGATAGCATAAAGTGATAGTTACATATATGTGATATGTAATCGGTATAATTACCTACCTTCATAGCTAAGAATAACTTGATGGCCACAGCCATAGTTGTTCTTATCTATGGTTGGATATCAACCTATTTGGAGATGTTCCTACGATCTCCCGAATTGATAAAAAGGGTTATTCAATTCGAAAAATAAATAGAATTTTATTAATGTATGTTGATGCATTCTTTATCATTCTTCTCATATAAGCTCAATTTGTATTTCTAGGATAATCACTCAATCATGTCTTCTCTGAATTTGCATTCCATTTTGGACACCAATAAACTGACTGGGCCAAACTTCATGGACTGGCTTCGAAACCTGAGGATAGTCCTCAAGGCAGAGAAGCTTACTTATGTCCTTGAAGATCAACTTCCCAACCGTCCTCCTAAAAACGCGACTCCAGACCAGTTTCCTGAGTTGCTCAACCTGCTGAAGACTGTAGAGCCTTATGTGAAGCAGGATCGGAAGACGGTACTGTTAGTTGGTTCCTCGAAGAAAGGTTCTAAGATGAAGGCCAAAGAACAGAATAAAGGAAAGAAGAAAAAGGCCAAAAAGACTGAAAAGACACCAAAAGGCACTTGCCATCATTGTGACAAGGAGGGTCACTGGCGAAGAAACTACAAGGTTTATCTTGAGTCGTTGAAGAAGAAGGCATCCGATGCCCCATCCTCTTCAGGAATCTTCGTTATTGAATGTCACTCTATTTCCTCAAACACCTGGGTACTTGATACTGGGTTTAGCTCACATATATGTAATGACATACAGGGGCTAAGGAATAGAAGAAGACTCATCAAGGGAGAAGCAAATTTGCGAGTTGAAAATGGAGCAAAGATTGCTGCTGTTTCTATCGGAACATATTTGCTAAAGCTCCCTACTGGACGTGTCTTAGAATTAGATAATTGTTATTTTGTTCCTTCGTTAATAAAGAACATTGTATCTATTTCATGTTTGAATGAAAAGGGTTATCATTTAACTTTTAGTAACAATTGTTGTTACATAACTTTAAATGGCGTTCTTTATGGGAATGGAACTTTGTGTAATGGTATCTACACGTTAGATTTATCCGGTGACATTTTCAATATCGAAGTTAGCAACAAACGTGCTCGAATAGATAATCGAATAGACTCCTACACGTGGCATTGTCGTCTTGCCCATGTAAGTAAGAAACGCATGACCAAATTACACCGATGTGGAATTTTGGAATCATTTGAACCCGGTTCATTTGATACATGCGAATCATGCTTAAAAGGCAAGATGACCAAATTACCCTTTTCTGGAAAAGGTAGTCTAGTGGGAGAATTGCTTGGTCTAATACATACTGATGTATATGGACCAATGTCAACTCTTGCACAAGGAGGCTATAGCTACTTCATCACATTTATCGATGATCACTCACGATTCGGGTATGTGTTCTTGATGAAACACAAATCTAAAGCTTTTGAGAAATTCAAAGAGTTCAGAAATGAAGTAGAGAAACAGCTTGGCAAAAGTATTAAGATACTTCGATCCGATCGGGGTGGTGAATACTTAAGTCAAGAGTTTCAAGATTATCTTAGGGACAATGGGATATTGTCCCAATGGACTCCGCCGTATACACCACAGCATAATGGTGTATCTGAGAGGCGCAACCGAACCTTGATGGACATGGTTAGGTAGATGATGAATCATGCAACTCTTCCAAAATCCTTTTGGGGCTATGCACTTAAGACAGCTGATTACTTGCTAAACAGAGTCTCGACCAAGGTAGTCTCAACTACTCCATAAGAGACATGGAATAGTAAGAAACCTCACTTAACTCACCTTAAGATATGGGGTTGTCCTGCTTATGTGAAGCGGACTGTATCAGACAAATTGGATGCTAAGTCTGATAAATGTCTATTTATTTGATACCCTAAGGAAACGAAGGGTTACCAATTCTATCATCCCTTGGAACAAAAGGTGTTTGTTTCAAGGCATGCTGTATTTCTGGAAAGGGAATTTCTTTTACAAGAAAACAGTGGGAGTGGCATTGAACTTGATGAAGTTCAAGAAACTCCAATAGACATTACAGAGACACCTAGTCTAGACTCACAACCAATAACTCATAATGATGAGCTATCAGTTGAACCTAAAACAACACCACCTCTTCGAAGGTCTGATAGGACACGCAATATTCCAGAGAGATACAGATTTCTCATAAGTGAATCGAACGATGTGTTACTCATAAGCGATGACGAACCTATCAGTTATGAAGATGTTCTGAAAAGTTCAGAAATGGACAAATGACTTGAAGCCATGAAGTCGGAAATGAATTCCATGTACGAAAATCAAGTATGGGACTTGGTTAACCCACCTGAAGGGATTAAGCCCATAGGGTGCAAGTGGGTTTTCAAGAAGAAAACCGACATGGAAGGTAATGTTGTTACCTTTAAGGCTAGATTAGTGGCAAAAGGATATCGTCAGAAACAAGGAATTGATTATGACGAAACCTATTCGCCAGTAGCTATGCTTAAATCCATTCGGATGCTCCTGGCCATAGCAGCTCATTATGATTATGAGATATGGCAAATGGATGTGAAAACAGCTTTCCTTAATGGAAACCTGCTTGAGGATGTATACATGATACAACCAGAAGGTTTCACATCGGTTGATAAAACCAAAATATGCAAGCTTTGGCGATCCATATATGGACTGAAGCAAGCATCCAGGAGCTGGAACATCCGTTTTGATGAGACAATCAAAGAGTTTGATTTCTCACAAAATCCAGACGAACCTTGTGTGTACAAGAAGGTTAGTGGGAGTGCAGTCGTATTCCTAGTATTATATGTCGATGACATATTACTTATAGGAAACGATATATCAGTCTTACAATCAGTTAAAATTTGGTTGTCCAAAACTTTCTCCATGAAAGACCTGGGAGAAGCAACCTATATCCTTGAGATTAGAATCTATAGAGATAGATCAAAACGGTTGCTTGGTCTTTCGCAGTCTACATATATAGACCGAGTACTAAAAAGGTTTAGCATGTCGGAATCCAAGAAAGGTTACCTTCCCATCAGGCATGGGATCAACCTTTCAAAGTCTATGTGTCCGCGCATAGAAGACGAGAGGATTTGCATGAATAAGATTCCTTATGCATCCGCGATAGGATCTATCATGTATGCTATGTTATGTACTAGGCCCGATGTATCGTATGCTCTGAGTGTCACGAGCAGATACCAGTCTGATCCAGGAATGGATCATTGGGCGGCTGTCAAGACAATCCTTAAGTACTTAAGAAGAACTAAGGATGTGTTCCTAATATATGGAGAAGGAGATATGGTAATACGTGGGTATACAAATGCCAGTTTCCAAACAGATAAGGATGACTCCAAATCTCAGTCTGGATATGTATTTACTTTGAATGGAGGCGCAATAAGTTGGAAACGTTCCAAGTAAGACACTGTAGCGGATTCTACCACGGAAGCGGAATATATCGCGGCTTCGGAAGCAGCAAAAGATGCAGTCTGCATCAAGAAGTTTGTCTCAGAACTTGGTGTGGTTCCAACCATTGATGAAGCAATACCGGTTTACTGTGACAACAATGGAGCTATTGCATAAGCAAAGGAACTAAGGTCTTATCAGCGATCCAAACACGTGCTTTGCCGCTATCATCTGATCAGAGAGATTATAAGTAGGAATGACGTACAAATTGAGAAAATTCCCACTGAAAGGAATTTAGCGGATCCTTTAACTAAGGCCTTGCCTCAGAGCAAGTTTGAGGGTCATGTTAGATCCTGTGGTATTGGATACCGTAGCGATTGGCATTAGGCCAAGTGGGAGTTTGTTAGTAATATGAGAGAAGTGTCCTAAGGCAATCTCGCCTTATGATTGTAAACATTTATTTTAATAAATGAAAATTCACTATTTGATTATACATGTTTGTGTATTTGATTGGGATCTTAAACTCATTTACTGAATGTCCGCAATACAATTCACAGCATGAGAGAATTTGTGATGAATTCACAACTAGTGATTATCTCTACATGTGCAATTGTGAAGTATTGAAATTGTCCCTAGTCGATGAATTGATAAATACGGACACTATCAATTCTGTTGAGACTAGCATGGGTTATTCTCTAATCAGCTGATTCTCACTGGCTGGTGACATTGGGATGTCCGGAGATAAATATAAATGCTAGTTAAGGGAACTAGCTCATTGGAGTGACTAGCTGTAAGACTTCATATGGTAATCTACATATAGATATGTCAATGAAGTTCTTACTGCAGCTTAAGTGCGATGTTCCTTTGACTTGTGGTGTTCAAGTCATCTTGGTCATGGAGACTTATACTTTGACATCTTAAGCAAGCATCTCTAAGGAGGTGTGGACCCAGGATGGTTGGGTATAAGCTGAAGTGCCCGAAGATGTTTGAACAGCCTATAAAGGATTCACCACTCCTTGCGAGGAGATGTATACCCAAGGCCTATCGTCGGATTGTTACTCAAAGCCTCTGGCCAGAGCATAACATATTCCAAGTATGAATCTCTAGGAAACATGAGAGTAATTAGAATCCGTTGGACGAGAAAGACATTACTTGGGCTAGGTGTGACGTAGTCAGCCTAGTGGGGACTGACACACATAGACCGTGTCCTGAACCAAGTGGGTATAAGATGGTGAAGGGAATGAGGCACGACTCATTATAGCTGCTGAAGGGTTTCAGAATTCTTTCTGAGGTCAACCATTGATCTTTCGATTAATTGGGGGTTATGATGTACTACTAGGTGCCACTCATGATCGTTCTATAATTGGTTAATTATAGACGGCCAACATAAATCGAAAGCCTATTTAAACACACGCACAACGAGTAATCCGAGGGATTTAAAACAAGTTGAAAATTGGATTTTTCGATCAACATAAATAAGTCGAATCTGAATTTATCAGAGGCGCATCGGAAGATTAAAATGGCTAAGTCTTTTGAAGGATTATTGGGCAAATTAAATGAGTTTAATTCGCGAGGAGGCGGCTCGGTTTGGCCGGCCAAAGAGGGTCCCCACCCTCTTTGGTTTGGCCGGCCACAACAAAGGAGAGAAACCAATTTATTTGGTTTAAATTATAAAATAAATCAAGCTCGATTTGTTTTATAAAATTATGGATAAATAAATTTATATAAATAAATTTATATAAAGAAATTTATATAAATAAATTTATATAAATAAATTTATTTTCATGGAGATTAAAATAAACTTTAAATGGTTTATTTTATTTTATAAAATCAATTGTGAATTGATTTTTTCATGATAAGAAAAATTTATATAGTAAATTTCTTATAAAAATTTATTCCATAATAAATTGGGAGATGTGTTTGTTTTATTATAAATTTAGTTATAATAAAACTTGGCATAACGGAATAATTCATAAGAAAATTTATAAGATAAATTTCTTATGTACATTTATTCCGTTAAAGGGGAGACTTGGCAATGGAAAGGCTACTATATAAAGGAACCAAAGGCAAGCATTGAATTCCAATTAATCAAGAGATTAAGAAGCTCTCTTTCTCCCTTATTCTCTCCCTCTCTCTCTCTAGGGCCGGCGCCCCTTTCTCTCTCTAGGGCCGGCACACCGCCTAGGGTTCCCGAGAGCCTTCTCCACCAAGAAGGTGACAAGGAAGAAGAAGAAGCGGATCGCAACTCCTTCCTCTCCCGGATCTTGATTCCGTTACTTGGTGGTTAGTCTTCCATCTCTCTCTCTTGATATTCTAGTTGTGCCTTTAGAGAATCTAGTAGTTCTCGTTGTCACAAAACTCGTGGCTTTGCGAAGTCATTCCGGATTGAACTCGGCGTGGACGCGAATAGAGGCCAAGGGATGCTACGGTTGGATCTCATCCCTTTCTTCGAGTTACGCGAGGTACAAAGTAAATTAGTTTACTTTTCCGCAAAGTTTTAATTTATGATCATGTCCACACATCATAAGGTTGCATGCTAGATACGCGGTTAAAATAATTTGAGAAATTATTTATGCTAATTCTTCCGCTGCACGTAATTAAACTTTAAAATTACGAACCCGTATCCATGTCAACATGCACCCGGTCCCAACACCCTAGTTAGCTCAGGCGCCCTGGTTGAGGGGATAAGCGCTGGCCAAGTCTGTGGATTGAGGTTTGCGCAGAGAAGGCCACGTGTCAAGCGCCCCCTTGAACACAGGCGCCCCAGCTACGACTATATAAAGGGGTTCACCCCCTAGGCTTCAACAATAATTGCTTTTTAAGCATTCATTCAAGCGCTCTGCTCCGACAAGCTCCGTGCTCAAGATTCAAGCGCCAACGACGACCCGCGGCTCCGGCATTCCAAAATCTTCGTGTCGTCGGTATAAATTCTTTTTTGTTAAAGTGCTGTAATTGTTTTTAACTCTATATTCGGAACTCCAACTTGTAATCATTTTTACAAAAATATAGAATTGCCCATCGTAAACGGTCAAGGATCGTGGGCCTTGGAGTAGGAGCCGACTGCAACTCTGAACCAAGTAAAAATAAAAGTGTTAGCGATTGTTTTTGCTTTTCTGCTGCGTAATTTCTCTATGTATTCTGAAAAATTTAACGATCGATATTCACCCCCCCTATCGATTCAATCTGATCCCACACTATGTATTGTGACAACTCTAGTGTTATTTAAATTGCTTACAATTCTATCTTTCATGAATGCACCAAGCATATTGAGATTAATTGTCATCTCACTTGCCATTACTATCATAATGGAACAATCATTTTGTCATTTATCTCATCTTCCATGCAAATTATGGACTTGCTCACCAAGGCGCATTTCACTTAATGTTTTCAATTTCTAGTTAATATACTCTTGATGTTATCTGTTAAAGTATCATGAGTTTGAGAGGGGGGTGTTAGCACCATATAAAAAAAAATTATTTATGTATGGGTAGAATTAGTTTAGGGTTGAATTAGTCTTTTAATTTGTTATTACTTGTCTATTTATGTCTTCTTTTCCTTTGTAAATCCTAAGTTCTATGAATACAATTATATAGCCATCATTTGTTCTCTTCTTTCTCTTGTCTCTTTCTCATTCTCTTTGCATCATCTTTTAGATTATGTTTGCATTGTTTTCAGACTCGAGTAGAACTCAAAGGCAAACCTCTATGGATAAAGGCTTATTGCGGAGGCCTCCAGAGTCGCATGATCAACGTGAACATACGAGATGAGTAATTGATGAACCCGAAATACTAGATTAAGTTGTCACGGATGTGGGTCCATCAGAATTTAGAATTTGTATAAAAAAATACTGGAAACCCTTTTTGCAATCAAAAATATAAAAACGTAGTAAAGGGGCCACAGGTCGTATTTTTCCTCGGGACTAGTTGACGTTGTGTTTGATTCGAGCTCGTGTTTATGTGTCGTTTGTGAATTTTGGGTTTCAAATAAATATTTGGGTTTTAGTTTCAATGAGAAATGAAAATGCAATGAAAATAGAGGAAACTTAGCTATAAGCTAAACAAGTGATGGCATTTAATGATTCAACCAATGGACCACTTAATCAAACAATACAATGTTGCGAAATTCAGGAATTAAACTGATTCCAATTGCAAGAGTTCATTACAGATTGTGTGCAACTTGGAAAGTTCCATTAAAAGCAACCCTAATGTGAAACAAGTGAGACAAAACATATTTTTACAGTTTTCGACTAAACCAAATGCTAGCACCTTGAACCTAGTTGCAAAATTTAAAATACAATTCAGAACAAACCCAATGCGAATGAGATGATTTCAGGCTCAATAATACATTAAAAATAGGCTTAGTCTTGATACAAATCAGTGACAAAAACAGTTGACACGCAGAGGAAACATTTGTGCCAAAGCCAATGCTTTTGTGCCAAGGGTGAGGCTGATTATTCAGAATTGAACGAATCGATTAAGCTGGAAAAGCACAGCTGTGAATTCAGTGATATGCAGGGATAAATGAAGACATTCAGACTCCAACAGACTAATCAAAATAGATGTTGAAAAACTTGACACAACCACAACTGCAGAAACTGCAGTAAACTGCAGGAACGTTGCAGAAATTCAGAAACATGCAGACAGGTATGCAGCTACAAGTTGGATGCAAATTCAAACTAAACAACTGAAATTAAGTGCAAAAGAGTTCGAATGCAAAGCTTCCTTGATATAGCTTCAACAGCTACAATTTAAAATTGCAGAAATGTATTGGGTACAGAATTGAAACTGGAATGCAGAATTGGAATTTGATTCGATCAAGCTGATACAAATGCAGAGGTTAATACTAAATCTTTGTAAATTACCCCAGCTACAATGTATAAATGCAAGAGAAGACTCACATCTACTGGAGACCAAGTTCAGTTGCTGAAAGAGAGGGCTGATACGTATGTTTTTAGAGCAGAAACGCAGGAGTTCAGAACTTATTTGCAGAAATACAGCTTCTAATTAAATTCGAAGACAACAACCAACTAAGATCGAGTTCACAATTCTAGTGTTCAAAAACGATTCAGAAAAGCTAGGTTTATGGATGCGAAATTCAAAATCAAATACTGAAACTTTCAGACACTGGATTGATACGCAGAAAAATAGGCTTAGGAAACTGATAAGCAAGGAAAGGAAATGGCACACAAACAATTAAACATAAAAGAAATTGAAACTAGAAGCTATTGTTCACTAAACGAGTTCCCTAGCTAATTACTTGCAGAATTTAAAACCTAATTAAGGGCAGAAAACAAATTCAGAAACTGAAACTAGGTGGCTGAATCGAAAATTAAAAACAGAGCAGTTGCAGAAATTTGAATTGCAGCTAATACAATGAAAATTAACTAATACTAAATCTCAATCTCTCATCTCAGCTCAAAACCCCTTGCTGTCACTCAAGGATGAATCTCGAATTGAGAAAGTAGCAATCCATACAAGAAAATTACAGCAGCTGAATAAAATGTTCAGAAATGAAATGGCACGCATGCAGAAATGAAAATTACATCTAAAACTCGAAAATTCAATAAGAAAACTATCCTCAATCACTCTATTAGGTCAAGAACTCCTTGTTCGTCACGCAAGGGTGAGCCTCGAACCCGTAAGCTCAGCAACCCATTGAAAAACAGCTCTGTGATTCAAATCCAGCTCACACTCTGAACCAAAATAAATTCCCAAGCGATTACCTCAATCAAGCCTTGTCCAATTGCGCGGATGATTTGGGGATGAACCAAGCACTCCAGGGAACCCCTCTGAACTTCTCGGGTGGATGAAGGATGGAGCAAAATCGAGATTGAAGTAATCGATGGTAGAACCGAGGAAACCCTCACTCGGCTCTGTTTTGGGCAATTCGAAGCTGGATTTTCACCAAGAACCCTTCCCAATGGCCTAGCAATTGATCTAGTAGAAGAATTGAGGGGTCGCGCCCCTTGGATGAAGAAAATCTTGAAGAAAAAAAACTAAGAACAGCTGAAGAACTGCGTTGCGGCGAAGAAGACGCGACCTGGAGAAGTGCTAGGAATTTCTGATTAAGTAGCTAGCAATGCACGACCCAGATTGATCGAGGAAATCCAACGGCTGATCTTACTCTGATTTGAGCCAAACTTTGAGGATGTTGATCAGGCGTTAGGATCTGCCTCGTGGTAGCTCAGATCCTCCATATGTGCAACGGATGGTCCAGATCAACCTAATCTTTGAATGGACGATCTAGAGCCCTCCGAGCTTGATCTAACGGTTGAATGAGCTCTGATTGGGATGAAACCTTTAGATATTGATCAGAGTTCTTGATCAACCCTAACCCTAGCTCGGATTGCTTCAGATGGTCCCGGATGGCTCAGATCTAGGCGCTTTTGAATCGGGCGGCCCAGATTAATCCGAAGCTTGATAACTCGATCCGGGTCCACTTCCGACTCAAGTTTGACCCAGATTGCCCTAGGTCCATGAACCTTTCATGCCTACAAAAAATAGATCAAAAATTTAGTGACCAAATAATCCAATTTTGTACAAATTTGCAATTAAGTCCAAAATAAGAGGAAGTTCTAAAACCTAGGGTAAATTCACAATTAAGCAAGTAAAACATGGGTCAAACATTGATTTTAACAATTAAAATAATCAATAAAATGATACTTATCAACTCCCCCACACTTAAGCTTGAGCGTCTCGCGAAACTACTAAATAAGTATCCCTTAGATTTTCTTAAGCATAATTAGAAGCAAATGAAAAGAAATTACTTATGGTTGTCAATTCTCAAAAGTCTAAGCTCTATGGATTAGTATCTCGTCCTTAAATCAAAAACTTAGCCTTTTCATCCATCATGATTCATTGAGATGAATTTAACTCACTAGCCTTTCAAGGAAAATTTTGGTGGCTCTCTCCTTAAGTTCTAAGTTGATAATGGAAGTGGAGCTCACTCAAACACACATGCTTCTTGCACTACCATAGGCTTGCTTGTTATCTAATCTCCACCATTATTCATGATTAGGATCAATATCTACAAAAACAAATGAAAGACATAGAAAATGGTGAGAATTGGAGTAAAAGCCAAGGAAATAGAAAATTGATGGAGTGGAAGACTTGAGTGCTCAAGGATGTTTCCAATGCACTTCGCTTCTCTTCAAATCAAATCTGAGTGGTGGATTAAAAATTTGAACAATGCCCTTGATTTGGGTGAAGAAACCTCCCTTGACTTCATTGTGGCAACTTCCTCGATTGCGTGCCATTTGGTTCTTTTTTTTTCTCTCTTGGTCAGCTGCTACTTCATATTTTAAATCTTCATTCCGTTCATTCATGATGTTCTCAGCTCCCAAGTCCTTCTCAGAATCAGTCCAATTCATCATCTCTTACAATTCCCTTTTTGATACACTCCACCTTCAAGTTGGCACTCTTCTCCTTCCATTCTTTTTTTTTTCTGTTCAGCTGCAAATTCAGCTCCACTGAGTCCATTTCAAGTCTCTGATTTCTTAAATAATCAACATCAGTTAGCGTCACATAGTGTAGTGGAGAGTTTGAATTGTTCCACTTGAAAATGACTAAGTAGCAATCGAATTTCAGAGACTGCACTGAATTTTTTTTTCTTTCCTTTATGTTCTGATTTCTTCCAATTTCTTTCATTTGAAAGCTGCTCCCCTCGAGGTTGAATTCAGCTACACATTGCTGGATTAGGAAGCAGGAATTCAGCTTGATTTGCTTCCAAATTGCAAGACCATTTTTTTTTTACATATTCAACAATCAGCTGTTCACTTGTTTCAGCCCTTGCAGTTTCACCCTTTCCAGACTACTGATCTATTCAAAAATCGAAATCAGTAGTGCAGTTCTTAATTCAATCAGTTCAGCTGCAACTTCAGATTGTAACACATTGTTTCTGAATTTTATCACTTCCAAACTTCCTACTCCAAATCTCACTGCATGCCACTTGGACTTTGGCACAAACCCCTTTTCTTTTTTCCGGATTTGAACTCTTAACATCCATTTTCTTCTGATCAGCAGTTTACATACTCACTTCAGCTACTTGCATCTTCACATAAATGATACTTTACTTGATACTTGGGCACCAATTTCCCACTTGCGTGCTACTTCCTCCTTCACTTTAGCACAGATTTTTTTTTCTGTCATCAGGCTAGCTAACTTCCTGATCTGCATTTCTGTTTGATACAATCTGATACAGATTTCAGCTGCAATCAGCTGCAAATTCATTCCATTCCATTCCAGATCAGTAAATTGGATTCCAGCCTCAACAATGCACAGATTTTCTGCAATAGCTAAATGTTTTCTGCAATAGCACAGATTTTCTGCAATGCACAAATTTCTTCTGCCATGTTTCAGATTTGGTCAATCTTCAGAGTAGCTAAATGCAAGGTACAGCTGTAGTTCATCTTAATACAAAGTTTACTGATTTTCAATGCAAGGTACAGCTGCAAGTCCTAAGCTTTACTGATTTTTTTCTTTCCTATGGCACAACTTTGCTTTTGCTTGCGTGCCATTTTGCTTTTCATTGTAGAATTCTTCTTCAAAAATGCCTCACTTAATTTCGGCACTGCATCACTGATTTTCAACACCCAAAAATTCAGATTAAGATGGATACTAAACTGTGTCTGTGCCCATTGCAATCAAATGATACCGAAACAATCTTTTCTTCTTTAAATTCCTTGCTTTTGAATTCAATCTCTTTACCACTTCTCCACTTTTGTCTCACTATTTTCTTTTGAAATGGCACTGATTTTGTCTTTGGTCCATTGCTTGCTACTTAAATCTTCAAGGTATTCAACTTACTTGGCACCTTTTTGAGTCAACCTCACAAATGAACCTCAAAAAAAAAATCTTGATATGAAATGCCTCTTTGATACCAATCTTTCCAAAACACTAGTCACTCCCCCACACTTAAATCTTTGTCCGTCTCGGGCAAAGTAGCATTAAGAAACATCCCAAGCAAACAAATCCATAGAAAAATCGGTTTAAGAATAGGAATAAGGAAAGACAAATAAAGTAGACATGGTTAGTACCAAAAATTGGCATGGAAGGGTAAACAAATTGATTAGTCTCTATAGATGTGATCCAATCATTGAAATATGATTTTGAAAGAACCTAAGCAAGTTCTAGAGTACAATAACATACGTGTGTCATAAATATAAGGCTAATTCTCACTAAGCAAAAATAATTCATCTCAAGTTATCAATTAAGAATCTAAAGCAAAGTAGTACTCAAGCATCCAAGATTTCATCCATGAGCTCAAATCATAAGTTTTAACAACCAGATTTAATTTATTTTCCAAGAGATTCTAAAATGCTATGAATAACCTAGAGGGATACATTTATTCTAGTCATGAAAGAAAAAGCGACAAAAGAAATAACAAGGTATTTACAATGACTCCGCGATCTAGTCATTCTACTCTACTCATGCATTTATTAGCAAGGACTCAATTTAAAGGAAAATTCTAGAAGGCATAAAAATGAAACATGTAATAAAAGAAAATACAAGAAAGAACAATCTTCCCTTTATTTCTGGTAGGCGGAGTCTATCCAAAGTAGCCTCCATCGTGGTAGTGGAGGAACTAGGGTGGCTGAGAGAATTCGGACTCCTCCACACTTGAACTTTACAAAAATTTGCTCCGGTGGCCGAAAGGCGATTTAGGTTCAAGACCATGTCAGAGGTGGAGTGCTTTGAATTAAAGTAAAATCAACTCCTCCTTCTTGATGCCTTTTGAAAGATTTTCCAGGAGGTTGGAGTCTGTTCAGATGGAGCACCCACTCCGAAGTCTTCTAGACCATGCAAAAAATATAATACCTCTCTCAAGCGTGCAGGGTCAGAAGAAATAAAATAATATCAGTCTCTGCATGAAATGTATCCAAAACTGCATCATATCCAATTATATCAATTCTTGGTCCTCAATAAATTTTTCACAATATTTCACAAAATAAAAAAAAAAAAAAAAAAAAAAAAAAAAAAAAAAAAAAAAAAAAAATTTAGTGCCTCAATGATTTTTCACAATTATTTTCAGCAGAAGATATATCAAGAGACTCATCACAATAATCAACATCAAGTCTAGGCACTTCTAAAAATTTTTCACATTCAGCATTGCATGTTTTATCACAACATGCTTCATTTTAGCAAATTAACACTAGGTACCTCTAGGGATTTTTCACAATCAAATTCTACAAGAGATGCATCCCTAAGTATATCACAAACAATAAAATCAGTTTAAGGTACCTCTATGCAATTTTTAGAAAAATTAGGAGGAGTATTTACCTGATCGTGCTTAAGAATACCTGGAGGTTCTACAAGAGTAGATGTAACTGTGGCCTCCTCCTGGTAATGTGCAATCTCCTATTCAGGTTCAGGTTCTGGTGTACACTCAACTAAAGCAGGTGATCCTTGGGTTCTTGCTTCCACCATACAAGTCCCTACACTTTCTGGTTCGTCCTCTGGATCTTCTGGTGGTCCCTGGGGCTCAGTGCAATCCCCTACACCTATTAAATCATTTCCAACACATGCTTCCTCAACCATTCCTGTATCAACCAAATTAGAAAAATTAGGATCATTAACAACTAAATCATCACAAGATAAAAGTATAGAATGATCCTGTAAAGTTTCAGAATTGAATTCAAAACTATCACAAGCCCTGCTATCAATCTCCTCCAATGCCTCTAAATCAGTAGGAATGGGTGATTCCTGGGGCTCAGTGCAATCCCCTACACCTGTAGATTCATCTGATTGTCCTGATCTTTGGGCTTTTATCTGATTCCATTGATCAACCAATTTTGCAAGGCGTTGTTGTTGAAGTTGAAAAATTTGCTGTTGTTGTTGTTGAAAATTTTGCTGTTGTTGTAGGACTTGTTGAAACATCTCCATCAATTATTGTTGAGCCTCACTCTCATCAGGATTCTCAAAGCCTCCTTGATTGGTGTGGAACCCCTGTTGGACTTGAAATGTAGCATAAGGCTGCTCAAAACTCTAAGTAGGCTGTGAAGTCTGAAATTGAGACTGTGGGGGTTGATAAAATGGTTGAATAGGCTGATTAAATTGCTGAAAACTTGGTTCACAACTTGGTGGAGATGGCTGAAAATTATGATTCTGGAAATTCTGATCATAGGGCTGAAATTGTCGGTTGGAAGATTGGATTGATTGCTGAAAATTCTGATCCTGGAATTGAAAACTTTGAATTGGTGGCTGAAAATTCTGATCGTTGGATGGAAAATTTTGCTGTGAAGGTTGAAATCCACTCTGATTTTGATTCTGGAAAGTCTGAAATGGTTGGAACCCTTGCTGAAAATTTTGACTTGGTTGAAAATCCTGCTGAAATTGTTGAAATTGTGGCTGAAAGGATGGTTGAACTAGCTAAGAATTACCGCCCTGAAAATTCTGGTTTTGAAGTGGACATTGCGGTAGTGAGGACTGAAATGGAACGGGCTGGAAACTCTGATTTTGTTGCTGGAAATTCAGGTTGCAAGTCTGAAATTGCTGTGGAAATTGATATGGTTGTTGAAAATTCAAATTATCTTGGTACCCTTGCTGAATTCCTTGAAAAGATGATTGATTTTGTTGATAGGGTGGCTGAAATTGGGGCTGGAATTGCTGAGTTGGTTGCTCAAAACCCTGGAATTGTGGCTGCCCGTTCTGATTTTGTGGCTGGAAATTTGGTTGATTTTGCTGAAAATTTTGGAAAGGCTGGAAAAACTGATTTGTTGACTGAAATTGATCATTTGGGTGCTGAAAATTCTAGAATTGTGGTTGAAATTGCTGTAGTGGCTGATTGAAAGGTTGGTTCTACTGTTGAAATTGTTGACACGGCTGCTGGTAAGTAGATGAAAACATTTTGAACCTGCAACCCTGTCACAAAACAAACAAGAAAAATAGCAGCAACCGTATACAAAAGTTAAAGCAAAAGAAAATAGAATCAAATGATATGCCCAAAAGCACACAAGAAAAAATCAAACAAATCAACTAGTTGCTTCCCCGGCAACGGCGCCAAAAATTTGACGGACCCAAAATAGACTAGATTAAGTTGTCACGGATGTGGGTCCATCAGAATTTAGAATTTGTATAAATGCTGGAAACCCTTTTTGCAATAAAAATATGAGAACGTAGTAAAGGGGTCACAGGTCGTATTTTTCCTCGGGACTAGTTGAGAGTTTGTTTGATTCGAGCTCGTGTTTATGTGTCGTTTGTGAATTTTGGGTTTCGAATGTGAATTGGATTTAGTTTCAAATAGAAATGGAAATTGCAACGAAAATAAAGGAACTTGACCCAGCAAACTTAAACCAAGTAATGGCAATTGATGAGCTTAACCACTAAACAACTTAATCAAACCAATGAAACTTGACCGAATTTGGAAAACAAATATGAATTCGAATTGTAAGAGTACACCACGGCTTGTATTGATCTTCAGGAATTACCTCCCAAAACCAAAGCATTCACTTGATACAAAACACAACAATGAGACAACTTGATACTCAAATGAAACAAACTCATGTGCCAAAAACAAGACTTATGCTACGCAGGAATCATAAGCTGACAGTTCAGCATGAA
The DNA here is from genome assembly GCA_024364735.1 of Boesenbergia rotunda. Classification (NCBI taxonomy): domain Eukaryota; kingdom Viridiplantae; phylum Streptophyta; class Magnoliopsida; order Zingiberales; family Zingiberaceae; genus Boesenbergia; species Boesenbergia rotunda. The sequence goes on along the minus strand of JAGFNQ010003851.1, from coordinate 565,888 downwards.
TTGGTCAGTCCAGTTTTAGACATCAAGCTAATGGTAAAGTGCTCTGTATGAAGGAGTGAAGAAGTTAACAATTGAAAGCAGCAATGCAAGACAAACTCAATGCAAAGTGGAATGTGCAGAAATGATGTGCAGGAATTCAAATGGCTGAGATTCAGAAATTGAAAACATGGAATGCGGCAACAACAGCATACAAAAACACACAAGAAAAGCTGAGATCAATTACAATAATTCACTAACTATCCACCTCTCTGATGAGCTGAAATCAGAATGCAATCATTAGCTGAAACAAGTGCAGAAATAATCTGAAGTTCAGCAACGAAATCAAATTGCAGAAATGAGAATTGATACACAATAAATCTGATGCACTAACTCTGATATCAGTGCTATTTAAATGGAACCAATTACAATGCAAATTCAGGAGATAAAACGAAGCTATCTTAATACAAAATTCAGGAACATCAATAAAGGATCTGAAACGCAGAGATGCAGAATTGAATTGCTTGAAAACAAAACCTGCAGAAAAAGAACAAATGCCGAATTTCGGAGCCCAAATTGGATGCACAACAACAGATGCAAGCTGAATTCTCATTCATACTAGAGTTCAAAGAAGCTTAAATAAAGCTATTGCTTAAGTGATACAAATTGCAGAAATAGCAACTGAAGTGGTTTCGAAGTAGAGTTGATACACGAACTGAAATTGGCACACAACAGATTGAACAGAAAATCTAAGTAGAAGTGCAGAAATGAAATCAAATGTGAAGCAAACTAAACTAGTTGCAATTACTCCATAACAAACTACCTATCTAATGCTTGCAAACTTGAGAACTGAAAACTAATTACAACTTAACAATTCAGAAAAGTAGGCTATAACAGATGATATGAAAACAGAATAGAAATGACAGGAATCGAAATTACAGCTAATTGCAATGGAATTTAACTAAGCAAAGTCTCAATCTCTCATCTCAGCTCACGAAATCCTTGCTGTCACTCAAGGATGAGCCTCCAATTGAGAAAGAAACGATCCATGAACGAAAACTAATCAGCTGATACAAAATTCAGTAATGGAACAAACTACAGAAATGAAATTACATCTAAAACTCGAAAATTCAATAAGAAAACTATCCTCAATCCTTCCCTAGCTCAAATCCTCCTTGTTCGTCACGCAAGGGCTGGCCTCGAACCCCTAAGCTCAGCAAACCATCAAGAATCAGTCTCTGCGAATCGAATCCAAGCTCAACTCTGCTCAAACTGAAATTCCCATTCGCCTTCTTCAATCCAGCTGCTTCCAACTGCGATGGTGATTCGGGGATGGTCAGAGCACTCTAGGGAACCCCTCCAGATAGCTCCGGTGGATGGAAATGGAGCGCAACTGAGATCGAAGGCAGCAAATGGCAGAACCGAAGAAACCCTCTCTCGGCTCTGTTTCTTGGGCAATTTAGAGCTGAAAACTTCACTAGACCTCCTCTTGATGATCAAGAACTCGACCTAACCAAGGAATTGAGGGGTCGCGCCCCTTGAATCGAAAAACTACTGAAGAAAAAACTAAGAACAACGAAGAAGAAGGTTGCGGCGAGGAAGACGCGACGAGCTGAAGAGCTGGGAAATTTTCCTTAAGTAATTAGCATTGGACGGCTCAGATTGATTTGAGGAAATCCAACGGCTGATCTTGCTCTGATTTGATCCAAACTTTGATGATGATGATCTGGGGTCAGGATCTGCCTCGTGGTAGCTCGGATCCTCCAGATGTGCAACGGATGGTCCAGATCAACCTAATCTTTGAATGCACGATCTAGAGCCCTCCGAGCTTGATCCAACGGTTGATTGAGCTCTGATTGGGATGAAACCTTCAGATCTTGATCAAAGTTCTTGATCAACCCTAACCCTAGCTCGGATTGCTTCAGATGGTCCCGGATGGCTCAGATCTAGCCGCTTTTGAATCGGACGGCCCAGATTAATCCGAAACTTGATAACTCGATCCGGGTCCACTTCCGACTCAAGTTTGACCCAGTATGCCCTAGGTCCAGGATCCTTTCATGCCTACAAAAATATATCAAAAAATTAGTGGCCAAATAATCAAAAATGTGCAAATTTGCAATTAAGTCCAAAATAAGAGGAAGTTCTAAAACCTAGGGTAAAATCACAATTAAGCAAGCAAAACAAGGGTCAAACATGGATTTTAGCAATTAAAATAATCGACAAAATGGTACTTATCACTTGTGCAGCGGCTGTACAAGAAGTTGTCTGGTTAAGAAGGTTCCTGAAGCATTTGAAGATTGCTGAGGATAGTGGGAGTCCCGTTACATTGTATTGTGACAATCAAGCTGCAATAGCTTTTTCCAAAGATTCCAAATATCACAGTAAAGGCAAGCACATAGAAATTAAATATAATTATGTAAAGGATATTGTGGACAAAAGAAAGATAGTCCTTGAGTATATTCCTACCCGTGCTATGCTTGCAGATCCTTTTACTAAGCCATTGACTAAAGAGTCATTTCTTAGTTTTGTGAAGTCTTTGGGACTTCGTAAAATGTAACACATTGTAAAACAATCAAATATATGAAAGTGCCATGATTTATTCAGTGTATATTGGTGTTACATTTTGGATAAAGTCTCGATAAGCATGTTGGCAGGTTGAGATTGGTCCACTCACATGGTCAATCATCTCTATTTGTTGAGTATAAATAGAGGTAAGACTATTACTTATGAGATAGCTTATGTAGCTATAAATAGAGACATACTTATAAGTTGGAGTCGCCTTGATTTTGTATCAAGATGAGATCATTTATGTAATGATCGGAGTAAATGAACCCACCATTTACTGAATCTGCTTATAGCCAGATAGGAATTCATAAGTTGAATTCAGGATTAGACATTAGGTATGTCTAGATCAAATCTGTACGATGTTAATTTTGAGAAAACATGCACTCTTTTTGTTAAAAGAGAAAAACATCGTAGCATGTGATTCATACCATATGTGCTATAGCGACAATAAGGGTAGTAGGAGAATGGATCCCTGCTTCTCTATTATGTGAGACCCTTGAGATTATAAATTAATCTCAGATTTACCCTATGTGACTATTTAGTTGTCTGCTTGAAATTTTAATCAGTGTCTGCTACCTTAGCATGTATCCTATTGGCTATGGATGATTCGGTCTATGGAGCATAACTAGGAAAGCAACTGATTAAAATGAATAGATTCAAGCTAAATAGGAAGACTAAGAGAGATTTACATCATTGACACTTATTCACTGGTCGACCAATTACATTTTTTGTTGAGTACTTAAAATGTGATTGTGAATAATTGTATTGAATGGAAATACTGAACATGCTCTTGACTTAATGGTCATCACGAGGGATTAGAGATGTTCATATTGATGTAAATGATTTAGTCTGAGGTAAAAGTAAGTGATTGATGTCTCTGATTCATATGATAGAGCGACTAAGTAAAGTGTAACAACTTTCTTGATATTGATCGCTTGGAGAGCAGCTAAGTTAAGTGTCACAACTTTCTTAGCAATGATTGCTCAGTATGCTTGTTGTCGCACGAACCATTTTCCCTAAAGTATGAATTGGATGTTCTTTCAGTCTATGTGACTATATGTGGTCTTTGTGATCTGATTCTTATTTGGTCTATGTGACTTAACTTGCACGAGTGGGAGATGTTAGAAGTGGGAACGTGTGAGCACACGTCCCCAATGAGGTGGCCACGTTTTTCCCTCCCTCCCCACTAAATGTGGCCTCTTGCTCTCCTATAAAAGCCATAGGAAGAGGACAAGATTAGGGGGTGAAAAATCTTGTTTCGTGCAAGTGCAAGTGAGGCAAGAGACAAGAAGAATTCGAGAGGAGATCATCCATAGTTCGAGGGATTTGGTTCGTGATACCGAGAGGGGAAGAGCTTTCCGATTCCGTGATCGTTCTTCCGACGACAAGCACGAAGAACAGCGAAGGCCGAGCGTTGAATCCATTGTAAGTGTTTACCGTTTTTACAATTTCGTAGATTCGTTCACGATTTCATGCATTAGAATCTACAGCAATATCTATGCCTAAGTACCATGCATTCCTTCTATCCTAGGTCTAGGACGCTCTTGCAGTATCCTTGTGCAATATGTCTACACTTAACAAGAAATGGTAAGGGAATATACTATTCGATGTCTCTTGTCATGTAAATGAAGCCCAAGTTCCATGGAAGCTGAGGTTGGTTGTCCTCATTGGTGACTTAGTAAGGATCATAGGGATGATTCAATAGAGGAAATTTTTGTAGTCCCCCATTAGCTGGAATGGGATAAAGATACTACTTGGTTGTAGTAATAGACTGATAGGGGACTTCATCTTAATTTAATTTGTTGGGTTATCAACACATTTGTTTCTTTACTTTTGTTGTGATGAGATGTAAGTTCCATGTTTGCAAGGTTATTCCCCTAACATCAACATGATGGTGTTATATTTTTGGCAATTAGTGGGAAAACACCAATCATTATTCCTAGAAGTCAAGGAAGATTGATTCTTTTGGGGATTTGCATAGAATTGACATCATGATGGGGTTTAAGGAGTCCTGTCTAATTTGCAACCAAAGACTAAGAAATTAATGAAGTATATGAAATGGCAAGAAAAGCTACAATCAATAGATGTGTTCTAGGCAAATTAATAGATGGGGTTTAGAGATTGCAAATTAATTGGAGGGGAGAGAGGTGACTTTGGATAAGCTACAATCAATAGATGTGTTCTAGGCAAGCTTAAGAGTGTACCTTGGACTTGATCGAACATGTGATTCTTACGGTTAATGTGTATTTACTATGTCGTGCAATTGCCTAAATATGACCTCCCTACTATCATGGTGTTGAACCAACCTAAAAAAGAGGCTTGTGATGACCTAGGTTGGACGCAACTATATGGGGATTAAAAAGGGCAGTCCTGGGGGGGGATTTATTGTACACAACCTTACTTAAGGACAAGATACCAAAGTGCCATCATTGCCCCTTGTAATTCAATTAAGTTAGTTTCCTCTTTTGTTCAAACTTGTACAAGTAAGATGGGATGAGATAAGTGCTTTACATAAACTTTGAGATTATGAGATATCTAGTCTATGGATTTCCTATTTTCACATAATGTTAAATTAGATGATTATTATGGCCACAAATGGTTTGTGTGTATTATAAAATGACGTGATAGCTACTAAAGGAATCAACCAATAATGTGTGCAATTGATTCCAACCAGTGCTAGATGATGCATGTAATTAATTTTGACCGATGCCACAGGTTGAGGAAGAGAAACATGGTGAGAGTGAGAGTGAACTGTGACAGTTAAGGAAGGGAGGCTTGATGTCAACAATGAGTAAGAAAGAATAGTAGGCCATGCATGTCGAGAATGACAAATGAAATAATGATTTGGAGGATGGCAAGCTATGTCTGATGATTTGAAGGATGGCAAGTATGTCTGATGAACAGCGAAAACTGATTATGGTAAGTACAAGAGGTAGGAAATATTGTGCATTCCCATTCCCATTCCCATCCCCCTCCCTTTTTGATGTCAAATTTGTGTTGGGGTAATAATATTGCATTTGATATGTTTATAATGATAATATATGGTACCTCTCTAGATTAGCGATAACCATATCCATGGTTGATTGCGGAATAATCGGAGATATATCTAAAAGAAATCAAACCAAATCAAATAGGAGGCATGGAGTAAATCAGATGGAAGATTAAGAGTACTTTCTTCACTTTAAGGTAAAGGTGTGATGCAACACTTGGTAACAGCATATAAAACCACTTTCATCACCCCTTGCCAATCTAGTTAGATTTGTTTTTGGATTCACTAATGCATTCAATGTTATATATATCTCATTAATTTCCATATCAATTTAATTCCCTCGCTTGATATAAAAAAAACCCACCAAATATGAAAGCATATCTAAGGCACCAAAAAGTACACTGAAAACTACATCTCGGAAGATTTAGTGCAAACTTTTTTCCTATATATATCGCTCACATCGTTGTTATATCTTGTGTGCTATTAATACATTCTACTGCTCTAGGAGTGATGGATGGTCAAGATCAATCTAGGGTACGGCTTGTGATGGATCCTCAAGTCCAAGCCACAGCAATGCCTGTGATGGATCCTTGGCAGCATCCTCGCAAACTCTATTCCTGCAAGTATTGCAACAAGATGCTGAGCACGCCTCAAGGCCTTGGTGGGCACCAGAATGCACACAAGACTGAGAAGCAACAGGCAAAGGTAGCACCGAATCGGAAACCAGAACAGCCTAAATGCTTTGTTCTGGTGCCACTGAAGCCACAAGGTGGGTCAAAAACAGAGAGATTGAATGTTAATGAAAGAGGTAATAGTTGCAGTGCTGGCAAACCAGTTACTAGAGATTTCATCTTCAACATTGGTCAAACTAATCATGTTGTCATAGGCCAACAAGAATTTCCTGATCATGATCTTGATCTCGCCCTTCGACTTTGAGCATTATAAACTGTTGTCTGTTTGGGATTTGTGGTGGTGCATGTGTTTTTTGTGAGAATAAGTGTCGCCTGATACAACAGGTGCATGATAGTTTCTTTTAGAAGTGTTGCATGTTAATAAGTTTCCTTATCTGGAACAGTCGTCAGTTAGTTTGTCCAAGTTCGTGGTGTTTCATGTCATCTTTTTGTAAGGAATTGTTGCATGTTCATGAGCTGTCACTTTTTCTAGAGGTCATTTAGTTAATGGGTTAAGGTGCAATTTTATGGGTTTCATGTCAATCTACTATTTCTGAAATGAGAATGTTGCATGTTAGTTTGTTCTTCCATTCATGGGGATGCTTTTAGTAAATGTGCCTCAAGTTATTGAAAGAAAACCAATCAAAATTATCCAATTCAACAAGATTAGAAAAAAATGAGGAAGGAAGAAAGGAAAGATCACAATTCACTAAGGTTTTAGGAGATGATGACGAGTTGTTTTTACTGTTTCCTTTTCATTGAAGGGGCAACTTGGCTCGTGTAACTTCGATACATTATATATTTTTGAAAGATTAAGGAGGTCAATATTATAATAATTATTTTCATCACTTAATATGCGATCTCCCAATTTAAAATTCGTCACTTAGTATGCGGCCCCCACCAAACCTAAAATTCTAGATCCTCCCTAGCTCTTGATTAACAATAATCTAGATTCTAGTTCTTTTAAAAAAGGTAAATCCGTACCTTAACAACCTCCTAAAGTCGGTGCCACGAATATGGAGAGAGATTCATACAGGTACACAGACGACAGGCGCATGGTGGGGTCGAAAATACATATCATCACCTCCTAGGGATCGACCTCTTGTTGGATCGGGTTGGACCAGCTAGAGGGGAGGTGAATAGACGGTAAAAAAATATCAAAGTGGAGGCACTCGTCTTTGAAAAAGAAACTTGGTCGTAACTGAGAACGTTGCTTCCAAGGCAGTGGACGCTCAATAAAAATCTTCTTGTGGCGGAGAAGCCTTACAAAAATAGCACACTAGACTTTTAGAGATTTTACAAGAATGAATAAAAATGATTGATTAAAAAGGTTGAAACTCTAAGCCTATTTATAGTCTAAGAGAATAAATTTGGATTGTTGATTGTTGAGGAATTTTCTCTTGACTGTTGATCCTTGGATGTAATCTGGATGGTTGATCTTGGATGGGATTAAACTGCATCCATTGGATCTGATTAAAGGATAAAGTTATCCTTTAAGAGATAAAGGTTAATTAAGGTCTTCTGCTCGCAACAGATAAATAACTTTATCATCTGCTCACAACAATTTCAATCACATCTCTTTTTTATCCTTGTCGATAAGGCTGGTGATATGCGCAAGCGAGGTTGCTGGTTCGAATCTTCACAGCAACAAATAAAATTCTTTTTGTTTCAAGTGCCTGGTTTGACTTGGTCAAACTGACCAGTCTTTTGGTTCATCTTCTGGGTGATTTCCGGCCAATCGGAGTTAGGCTCACTCGAACCCAACTCCGGCCTTTCGCCCCTCGAGCGTGCTTCCTCCCGGTTTCCCGTCCCTCGGGCGTCGCGTACGTCCTTCTCGATCCACCGGTATACTCTTCCGCAGCTTTCGCGTCCTTCGGATTGTACCGAGCCCGTCGGCTCACTTCCCCGCACAATCCTTCTCGTCCACTATATCTTACGCTCGACTTCCTCCGTACCTAAGCTCCTGCACACTTAGTAGAGGGATTAAACATACCAGGACCTAACTTAAATCGGTTGATCGCATCAAAATCAACCAGGGGTACTTACAATCTCCCCCTTTTTGATGTGCATCAATCCGAGTTAAGTTAGGGTAATCAAAATAAAAAAAAAACATGCATAATAATGTAAACAGTTTAAGTTCAAAAAAAACTTAAATTTCGAGTAAATTAAAATTCTACCCCTTAACTTAATACTATTCCTCCCTTTTTGATCACATCAAAAAATGGGGAAATATAATTAGGGAAGAAGAAAATTTTTGAGTGCGATAAAAAATATTCTAAGTAAAAAAAAAATAGCGTTGCCACAAATTTTTCAAATTTAAAATGGCATATTTTTTCAAAGTTAATTCCATTTTTTTTATAAAAAAAGTGATTTAAAAAAATCCAAAAAAAATTTGATAAATTCCACAGAGGATGAGGAGATCCAAAAAAAAAAATCGGATCTGGTCAAAATATTTTTCTATCGAATTTTTAAAAAAACAAATCATATTTCAATAAACAATTCAAAAAAAATTGAAAAAAATCTGAATATTTTTGTTAAAGTCGAAGATGAAATGCGCACATATATAATAACAAAAAAATTATCAGTTTAATACAAATTTAGGAACCCAAAATAAGTTCCTGTCTACAGGATTAGTTAAAAACTTAGGCGGAATATAACTTTTGAGCGCCTTTTTAAATTGACCCTTATGATTTTTAAAATACCAATTTAAATTATCAGGAAAGTTATTTTTCTTTTGGCGTAAATATGCAATATCAAGTTCTAATTTTTTCACTAAGTTTTTCAAATTATCATTTTCATTTTTCAAAATATCAGAAGAGGATGTAAGTATTAATTCATTTTTTAATTTTTAATTTTCTTTTTCTAATCTACAATTAGATTTGAGCAAAGCTTTAACTCCTCCATATAATTGATCATGAGGAAGAAAACAAACCTCACTTACCGGGTCGCTTTCGAAAAGCGAGGTTCCTCTTTCGTCGTCGCTTTCTTCTGACGTCTCTCCCCCTTCATCAGTGCTCCCTTCTTGATGATTTGTCATCAGTGCAAGTCCCGCATATTCTTGACCTTCCGACTCTTCTAACGAGGACTCGTCGTCGAGTTGGATCTTCCCTGTGTTCAGTGCGACGATGTCTGATTTCTTATTCTTTTCTTCATGCAATTCCAGGAATTTCTCCCAGAGCTCTTTTGCCGAGTTGTAATTCTCGATGCGGTTAACTTCTTTCGCGGGAAGAACGGCTAGTAGGTGAAATTCAGCTTTGTCGTTTGCTTCAAAGTCTGATTTCTCCTTCTTGGTCCACGACTCTATTTCTTTGTCCTTGTCGTTGTTGTCTTTAGGAACTGAAAAACTATTTTTCATAATTATTAGCAATTTAATATCAGTTTTAAAAAATATATACATTCGGCGCTTCCACATCGCGAACTCCCCCTCAAACTTCGGCGGGTAGATTACGACTCCAACCATTTTCTTGAAATTGCTGCAATTGGCGGTTAGTCCTTCTGCGGCGACCTTGGCTCTGATACCACTTGTTGGATCGGGTTGGACCGGCTAGAGGGGGGTGAATAGACGGTAAAAAAAATATCAAAGTGGAGGCACTCGTCTTTGAAAAAGAAACTTGGTCGCAACTGAGAACGTTGCTTCCAAGGTAGTGGACGCTCAATAAAAATCTCCTTGTGACGGAGAAGCCTTACAAAAATAGCACGCTAGACTTTTAGAGATTTTACAAGAATGAATAAAAATGATTGATTGAAAAGGTTGAAACTCTAAGCCTATTTATAGCCTAAGAGAATAAATCTGGATTGTTGATTGTTGAGGAATTTTCTCTCGACCGTTGATCCTTGGATGTAATCTGGATGGTTGATCTTAGATGGGATTAAACTGCATCCATTGGATCTGATTAAAGGATAAAATTATCCTTTAAGAGATAAAGTTTAGTTATAACTTTGTCTTCTGCTCGCAACAGATTAATAACTTTATCATCTGCTCGCAACAATTTTAATCACATCTCTTCTTTATCCTTGTCGGTAAGGCTGGTGATATGTGCAGGCGAGGTTGCTGGTTCGAATCTTCACAGCAACAAATAAAATTCTTTTTGTTTCAAGTGCCTGGTTTGACTTGGTCAAACTGACCAGTCTTTTGGTTCATCTTCTGGGTGATTTCCGGCCAACTGGAGTTAGGCTCACCCGAACCCGACTCCGGCCTTTCGCCCCTCGAGCGTGCTTCCTCCCGGTTTCCCGTCCCTCGGGCGTCGCGTACGTCCTTCTCGATCCACTGGTGTACTCTTTCGCAGCTTCCGCGTCCTTCGGATTGTTCCGAGCCCGTCGGCTCACTTCCCCGCACAATCTTCTCGTCCGCTACGCCTTACGCTCGACTTCCTCCGTACCTAAGCTCCTGCACACTTACCAGAGGGATTAAACATACCAGGACCTAACTTAAATCGGTTGATCACATCAAAATCAACCAGGGGTACTTACACCTCTGACTATTACGCCAGAAATATCATACACCCACCATCTGTGCTAGGCTCTGGAGGCAAATTCTGGTTCTTTTGAATATCAATGAGCATTAGTTTTTTTTTTCAAGGTCATCTTCAATAATCTCTATCAATGCTTATGATAATGGATGTCGAAGAGGTTCCCATAAATAGGGGTGGATTTATATGGGGACCCAAGGCGGCCACTACTCCCCTCCCCCCTCCAATTTTTAATAATATTAATTTTATATAGAAATTTTTATTTTTTTATAGAAATTTTTGTTATCTTAGTATATATATAATTTGACTCCATTATAGATGTTTATTTATAGTTGGTCTATTAGTAAATTTAATTTTTGTTTTAACACCAAGGTTCTGAGAACCAGACCAGACATCGAACTGGTCGGAGCAAGGGTTCAGAGGTTCAACCGGTTTAACCGAGGGTCCAACCGGGATATAACCGGTATATAATAAAACATATATTTATATAAATATATGAAACTAACAACTTATCCAACTACTTTCCTCGAGATTAGATCAACTAGGTCGAGCATGTGATATATTTTTGTCAGCAACTCAGTATGGTATTCTTGAAAAAAGGATTAGTTTCAAAGGAAAATTCAAGTTTAAAACTATTGAGTTCAAGAAATCTGGATACGAATTGAAGAATCATATTAGAAGTTAAAACTATATCACGATAGCATTTGTTCACCCATAAACACTTAAATAGGGGACACTAGTAAAGTACATGTAAAATTACTCTTCCAAATATATCATATACTGCTGCTTTTATATGCCAGAACGACGATGCAACGAGGCTAGCGGCGGGGCGAGGCTAGCGGCGGCAGGGTGATGCTAGCGGAGGTAGGGCGATGCGAGGAGGCTGGTGGAGGCAAGGCGACGCGGCGAGAGGTTAGCGGCGGTGACTCTCTTGCAAGCAAACAACAAGTTTGTTCGTTTGGGACTCTCGGTGAAAACAAACTAGGTTTTTTACATTTTATTTTCCAATTTTCATTTTTGAGTAAGAAAGCAAAACTGCAAAAGGGGAAAAAAATCAAAAAATGAAAAATAAAATAAACCAAGTCGGTTTGCCTGGTTTTTTCGGTTTGTCCGGTTCACCAGTTCCCGGCCGATTCAGAACGGTTCGCACTCGGTTCTTAAGTAGCCGATTTTCAAAGAACTCGGATCGAAAATCCGGCCGATTCCCGATTCAACCGGTCCGACCGGCCAGTCCAGTCCGATTTTCAGAACGTTGTTTAAAACACATCTAAGGTTCAAATCCCTTTGATAACTAATTTTTTTAAAAAAAATCTCTCTATTTTTCAAATTTCAATTAAATATACATTATATATCTTTGAAAAATTAAAAAAGATATTATTATAATAATTATTTTCGTAGTTATTATTATAATAATTATTTACGTCACTTAGTATGCGGTCTCTCCAAATTTACAATTCTAGATCCACCCCTACCCATATTCGAAATATATAAGAACATTTCCTTATCTTTGCAAATTTGTTGAGTGGCTCCAGTGTGAAATACTCTTCCGGGGTATCCACCGAATTGACTTTGAATGCAGTAGGGAGAGTATATTGTTAGATACTCTGTTTAATATGCTCTTCTTCAGTTGGTGGGCATATCAAGAACTACTTGACTGAGAATTTATTCAATTTGATATACTCTGTTTTATATTTCTTGCCTAACATTTTTATAAAGTCTTGTCCATCTTCGTCTAGTCATAGATATTATATAATTCGTCATCCAACCTAGCATAGAAAGTCTTTTTGCTTATATGAAAATGATTAATGAGATTGGATAACATTGAACTTGTTAGGGCAATCGACTCAAATATGATCAAGAGGATCATGGGTTTTGATGTGTGTGCCAATATGATTAAGTTAGGGTGTCATATTGGTTTGATATGTGTGTTTGAGTCATGCAGGACTTGGTGAATCACACATGAAGTATGCAACCGAGGGACGAGAGCCGAAGGAAGAGGACTCCAAGGGAAAGCCGAAGAAGTAGACTTCAAGGGCATACACGAAGGATGACATGGAGACAAGCCGCGAGCTTGTGTGTGCATCCGAGGGACGAAAGCTAAGGAAGAGAACTGTTGATGCAGTCTGACCCTGATTGTTGTTTTGGTGTTGACACCGATTTTAGTTTAGGTTGATGTTGATTATGATTATGGTTAAGTCCTGATCGGGGATTAGACATGGTATGGAAAATCCTAGCTTGGAGGGCTAATTGTTGGAAAATCCTAACCTAGAAGGTTAGGTGTGGAAAATCCTAGCTTGGAGGGCTAGGTTGTGAAAAGTCCTAATTCGGAAGGGTTGGGTGAAAATTCCTAGCTTGGAGGGCTAGGTGAAAAGTCCTAACTTGGAGGGTTAGGTGAAAAGTCCCAACATGGAGGGTTAGGTGAAAAAGTCCTGGCTTAGAGGGTCAGGTTCCTAGCTTGGAGGGTTAGGTTTGGAAAAGTCCTAATTCGGAAGAGTTGGGTGAAAAGTCCTAGCTTGGAGGGCTAGGTGAAAAGTCCTAACTTGGAGGGTTAGGTGAAAATTCTCAACTTGGAGGGTTAGGTGAAAAGTCCTTAGCTTGGAGGGCTAAGGTGGATGAAATCCTAGCTTGGAGGACTAGGTTTGAGTCCCTGGATCGGTCTGGTGACCGATCAGGGAGCGCACAGTGAGGTTAGGAACCTACTGTGTGGCTCCTGATCGGTCTGGTGACCGATCAGGGAGTAGGCCGTTGCCTCGTTGCTTGGCTCCTGATCGGTCCGGTGACTGATCAGGGAGCAGGCAGCTTCCTCACTACCTTGCTCCTGATCGGTCTGGTGACCGATCAGGGAGCCCACAGTGAGTTGAGTTCTCCCGCTGATCAGCTCCTGAACGGTCTGGTGACCGATCAAAGACTTAAGATTTAATTTCCGCAGTTACTGTTCACTCAGACGTGGACCGATCAGGCTTGAGCCTGATCGGACAGGGAGCTACCTGATCAGTCTGGTGACCGATCAGGATTCACTCTGATCGGTCTGGTGACCGATCAGGATTCACTCTGATCAGTCTGGTGACCGATCAGGCTTGTGTCGCCGCGAGAGCTGGGAGTCCCAGCAAAGCGATGGATCGGTCTGGTGACCGACCCACGAGTCCTGGATCGGTCCGGTGACCGATCACTTTAATTCAAAATGCACTGTCAGACGCTCTGATCGCGTCTGAACGTATCCGATTCTCTACGCTTAACATCTGATACACGATTTTCTGCTTGATATGTTGTGCTAACACTCTGATTGAGCTGCAGGTGACAAGGAAGGATTCAAACACTCAAGGAGAGTCAATGGAGGCCTTTCCTTGGAGCAGGTTTGTCCGTTTTTCCATCTCAGGTTGCAACGGCTGGAGCTGCAGACTGGAGCTGATGACTGGAGCTTGGTTGAGGGAACCTCAGGGAGTCCAGGGAGAGTTCAGTGGTAGCTGGCGTTGGCAGGTAAGCAGCTGGAGGCTGCTATGAGATGGTGTCACCCGTGCTCAGTGGAGAAACAAAAGGGCGTAGAGGAGAAGAGCAGAGTAGAGTTCGCTGAATCAACTTCTGGCTTAGTTCTTGCTGCGCGTTTGTGTTCTCCACACCTTGCTTGTGTGTTCTAAAGTTTCATCATCTTGAGCAAGCTACTGCAATCTTGAAGCAACCATCCCTTGCTTGAGCACTTGGAGGAAGGAACAAGAGGCTTTGAGTCCAACAGCGAGAAGACACGGAGAAAGGGTTCTTGCATGAGATCGTCGCTGGGTGGAGCTCGGGGGAAGCTTGCTGTGTTCTTGTCTTTGCTGAGTGCTAAGTAAGATCTTTCTTGTGTTTCATTGTGCTTAAAACTATATCTTTGATTGAAACGCTGTGGAGAGGTTACTCCACCGAGAAGGAGGTTGCTTTCTATCCGGATCTTCCGGGGCTTGATCTGCTGACGATCAAGGGATCGCCCACCTTACGGGCACACCAAGGAGTAGGGGTAAGTTATCCCCGAACCTTGTAAATCCTCTTGTTAGCGTTCTTGTGTTTGCTCATAGTTTAGGGTTTTGACTTTCTGCATACTCTGTTTCTATTCTTTCCGCTGTGCTACTAAACGGTTTAAGTGCAGATTTTTGATAAGTGCTAAAGGTCAAGTGATTGGCTATGTTCACCCCCCCCTCTCTAGCCATCCGGGTTCCAACAAGTGGTATCAGAGCTTGGGGCTCTGTTTTTGCGGATTAACAACCGAGAGCTATCATCCATGGCGTTGAGAGAAGGTTTTTCCACCACCCAACCTCCCTTCTTCGATGGCGCAGATTTCTAATATTGGAGATCGAAGATGGAGTATTATTTGAAGATGGACATCAACACTTGGTTTGCGGTGAAGGAGGGTTTTACCCCTCCAAAGGATGATGAAGGCAAGGAACTTGAATCGTGGTGGTGGATGGCCGAACAAACTCGAAAGAGTGAAGCCGACGCGAAGGCGGTTGTCACCCTACAATGCGGCATGAACAAAGACCAACTCATCAAGGTTGGTTCTTTCACAAGTGCAAAAGACTTGTGGAACAAACTCATCGAACTCCACGAGGGCACCCGAGATTCAAGAATCGCCAAGAGGGACTTGTTCCTCAATCAACTTCAAAATCTCTCCATGAAGGAGAATGAAACCGTAAGTGAGTTACATAGCCGGTTCAAAGAAGTCCTTAACGGGATTCATTCTATTGATGAAATGGTCGAGAATCGCGTCCTTGTGAGGTATGTGCTAAAAGCATTTCCAAGGAATGCTTTGTGGTCATCCATGGTGGATGCCTACAAAGTCTCCAAGGATTTGTCCCTTGTTAAGTTAGATGATTTGTTTTGTGAAATGAAATTACATGAAATGGCTAACAAAGGCCCCAAGGAAAAGGTGATTACCTTAGTTGCAGGGGACCGATCCAACAAGAAGAAGAAGGAGAAGGAAGTCTCTTCATCTTCATCCTCTTCCGAATCCGAGTCCGATTCCGAGGAAGATGGCAGCGGGTCTTCTGTTGGATCGAGAAAACCGATAGAGGGGGGGGGGGTGAATATCGGAAATCATTTTTCGGAAAGAATTTAGAGCAAGTACGAAGTGGAAATTAAGAAAATAAAGTCATATAGAGACACGTTCGATTTTACTTGGTTCGAAGCCTGTGTCGACTCCTACTCCAAGGCCACGATCGTTGACCGTTTACTTTGGGCAATTCTATATGAGGCGCAAATAGTTTACAAAAAGAATATTACAGAATTAAGTACAGTAAACTTAAATCGCTCTTTTACCGACGTCCGAGGTAGATCGACTTTTTCGGAGCAGCAGGACGTCGTCGGCTCGAGTTGGAAGGATTCCGGGGCGAAGCGCGAGAGCAGAAGAGCGTAGAAGCGTTGATTGGAAGTGTTGTTGAAGCTTGGGGTCGAGGGCCCTTTATATAGGGCCTGGGGGCGCCCGGGACGTCGGGAGCGCCCCCCCCCCCACGTGGCATTTGATCCGTCAATGTCTCGGTCAGTGTCTGATCCCTTTACCTTCGGGATCAGGTTTAACCGGGGCGCCCAGAGCGCTCGGGGCGCCCGGATTGACCGGGTCAAACATCTATTTTCTGGCTTCGCGAGGGTGTGCTTCGGTAGCTAGCCCTGGGGGCGCTCGGGACGCTGGGGGCGCCCGGGAGCAGCGGGGGCGCCCGCAGGTTGTACTGTCGAAGCGCGCTTCTTGTTTGTGTGTTTTGTGTTCACCTTGGGGGCGCCCGGGACACTCCGGGCGCCCTGGTCAGCTGTTGCCTCACTCCTTTGAGGCTCTCTGAGCTGCAAACACTCGTTCCTTCGGTCCTGCATCCAGGGTTAGTCCAAAACACAACAAAACATTAAGTGGTTAGTTTATACAGCCTTAGCTGTCTTGGTTCTGACTTTGGGTCCCCAAAATGGAGCCCTAGGTCGAACCGACGCCTACTGTTCCCTCGACGGGGAACGCGTCCTCACCTACTCCTCTCGGGAGAATTTACCTGATGCCAACCACTCCTTTGGTTGGACTTTTGCCTGACGGCCCTTTGCCAGGACTTGGATGCCGAGTTGTCCTTCGACCGGTGCCTAGCATTCCTTCACTAGGGCTTTGTATCCTAGCAGCCCTTCGCTAGGTGCCCAGCAGCCCTTCGCCAGGTCTTTGATGACTAGCAGCCCTTCGCTAGTTGCCTAGCAGTCCTTCGCTAGGACTTGATGACTAGCAGCCCTTCGCTAGTTGCCTAGCAGTCCTTCGCTAGGACTTGGTGACTAGTAGCCCTTCGCTAGTTGCCTAGCAGTCCTTCGCTAGGGCTTTGTATCCTGGCATTCCTTCGTCAGGTGCCTAGCAGTCCTTCGCTAGGGCTTTTTCTGCACACTCAGTGAACAACGTTAGATCACAAATAGTACTTAGCTTTGAATCCTTTGCCAATATCAAAACAAGGTTCGATATGGTGCTTTCTGCACCAACATCTTCTTCCTCCGAGATGGTAAATTTTGTGAGAAGAATGATGAAAAGGGGTCGACGCTTCAAGGGTAAGGTAACCCTAGTGAAGTTAAAGTTGATAAGACTAACGTTTCTTGTTTTGAGTGTGGTAGGAAAGGTCACTTCAAGAGTGAATGCCCAAAGCTAAAGAAAAAGGAGGAGAAATCCAAAAAGAAAGAGGAGAAATCAAAGAAAAAGAAGAAGGCCTTGAAGGCCACTTGGGATGAGTCACCCTCGAGCTCATCGGATGAAGAGGAGGAGAAGAGCACAAGGCATGTGGCACTCATGGCATTAGGAGATCAAGAGAGCAGTGATGAATCTTCCAACTCCTCAAACGCGACTTCATCATCTTCAGATGATGAAGAGGTAACCTCTCGAGAATTTGAAAAATGTTATAGAGCAATTGCATGTTTAACCAATATGTTAAAAAAGTAAAAAAATAAAGTTAAAGCATTGCAATTAGAAATTGACCAATTGAAATCATCTAGGGATGATAACATAGATGACTTGCATGTTGAGATGTTAGAGGATGAGATTAAATCATTGAAACTTGAGGTTGAAAATTTGAAATCCTCTAGGGTTGAGGATGTAGATGATTTGCATGATGAATTGCTAGAAGAAGAAAACAAATCATTGAAGAGTGAAGTTGAGAGACTCAAGAATATTCTTGAGAAATTCTCAACTAGCTCAAAAACCCTAGACATGATCTTGAATGCCCAAAGGGCAGTCTACAATAGGGCCGGTATTGGTTACCGACCCAAAGAACCTTCATTTGTGTCCTTGATGTCTAGGACTGATATGAGACAATCTAGGACACCCAAGGTTCAAAAGAAAGTTGTCAAGGCATGGGTGCCTAAGTCTTGTTTAGTAGGTGCTTTAGGTCCCAAGGTTTGGGTACCTAAAACTTCTATTTTTCGAATTGTGTAGGTTATGATTGAGGGGGAGCATCTATCAACTTGGTTCGTTGATAGTGGGTGCTCCAAACACATGACCGGGGATAGATCATTGTTTACCACACTTCACAAGAAAAGTAGAGGTAATGTTTCATTTGGTAACAATGGTAGTCTTAAGGTCATAGGAATAGGAGACATTCAAATATCCGAATGTCTTAGAATCTCAAATGTCCTTCTAGTCAAGGGGATGACATTTAATCTCCTAAGTGTCAGTCAATTGTGTGACACGGGTTACACAATTGATTTTCAACCAAGTCAATGTCTAGTTAGACAACATGACACCTTGGACACGGTACTAGTAGGAACAAGAGTAGACAATATTTATCAAGTTTCATTTAAAAGTGCTACTAATGCTTTTGCTAAGTGTCTCATGTCAAAAGAAGAAGAGTCCACCCTTTGGCACCGGAGACTTGCACATGTTAACATGAAGAACATCCGGAAGTTGGCCAACAAGGGATTAGTTCGTGGCTTACCAAGCATCAAGTATGAAAAAGACAAACTTTGTGATGCATGTCAAATGGGTAAGCAAACAAAATCTGCACATAAAGGTAAAAGCACTGTAAGTACATCTACCGCTTTAGATTTACTTCACATGGATCTATTTGATTGTAGCACTATCATATCATTGAATGGAAGTAGATATTGCTTTGTTATCATTGATGACTTTACTAGATATACATGGACTTATTTTCTAAAATATAAGGACCAAACCTTAGATGTTTTCATTTCTTTTTGTAGAAGAGTTGAAAATGAAAAATCATCAACAATTAAGACAATTAGAAGTGATCATGGAGGTGAATTTCAAA
>JAGFNQ010003851.1:396809-527890 GCA_024364735.1 Boesenbergia rotunda | reverse complement strand
GAGAATAAATCTAGATTGTTGATTGTTGAGGAATTTTCTCTTGACCGTTGATCCTTGGATGTAATCTGGATGGTTGATCTTGGATGGGATTAAACTGCATCCATTGGATCTGATTAAAGGATAAAGTTATCCTTTAAGTGATAAAGGTTAATTAAGGTCTTCTGCTCGCAACAAATAAATAACTTTATCATCTGCTCACAACAATTTCAATCACATCTCTTTTTTTATCCTTGTCGATAAGGCTGGTGATATGCGCAGGCGAGGTTGCTGGTTCGAATCTTCACAGCAACAAATAAATTTTCTTTTGTTTCAGGTGCCTGGTTTGACTTGGTCAAACTGACCAGTCTTTTGGTTCATCTTCTGGGTGATTTCCGGCCAACCGGAGTTAGGCTCACCCGAACCCGACTCCGGCCTTTCGCCCCTCGAGCGTGCTTCCTCCTTGTTTCCCGTCCCTCGGGCGTCGCGTACGTCCTTCTCGATCCACCGGTGTACTCTTCTGCAGCTTCCGCGTCCTTCGGATTGTACCGAGCCCGTCGGCTCACTTCCCCGCACAATCCTTCTCATCCGCTACGTCTTACGCTCGACTTCCTCTGTACCTAAGCTCCTGCACACTTAGCAGAGAGATTAAACATACCAGGACCTAACTTAAATCGGTTGATCACATCAAAATCAACCAGGGGTACTTACAATCTCCTCCTTTTTGATGTGCATCAATCCGAGTTAAGTTAGGGTAATCAAAATAAAAAAAACATGCATAATAATGTAAACAGTTGAAGTTCAAAAAAAACTTAAATTTCGAGTAAATTAAAATTCTACCCCTTAACTTAATATTATTCCTCCCCCTTTGATCACATCAAAAAATGAGAAAATATAATTAGGGAAGAAGAAAATTTTTGAGTGCGATAAAAAATATTCTAAGTAAAAAAAATCGCGTTGCCACAGATTTTTCAAATTTAAAATGACATATTTTTTCAAAGTTAATTCCATTTTTTTTATAAAAAAGTGATTTAAAAAAATCCAAAAAAATTGTTAAATTCCACAGCGAATGAGGAGATCCAAAAAAAAATCGGATCTGGTCAAAATATTTTTCTATCGAATTTAAAAAAAAAACAAATCATATTTCAATAAACAATTCAAAAAAAAATTAAAAAAAATCTGAATATTTTTGTTAAAGTCGAAGATGAAATGCGCACATATATAATAACAAAAAAATTATCAGTTTAATACAAATTTAGGAACCCAAAATAAGTTCCTGTCTACAGGATTAATTAAAAACTTAGGCGGAATATAACTTTTGAGCACCTTTTTAAATTGACCCTTATGATTTTTAAAATACCAATTTAAATTATCAGGAAAGTTATTTTTCTTTTGGCGTAAATATGCAATATCAAGTTCTAATTTTTGCACTAAGTTTTTCAAATTATCATTTTCATTTTTCAAAATATCAGAAAAGGATGTAAGTATTAATTCATTTTTTAACTTTAAATTTTCTTTTTCTAATCTACAATTAGATTTGAGCAAAACTTTAACTCCTCCATATAATTGATCATGAGGAAGAAAACAAATCTCACTTATCGTGTCGCTTTCGAAAAGCGAGGTTCCTCTTTCGTCGTCGCTTTCTTCTGACGTCTCTCCCCCTTCATCAGTGCTCCCTTCTTGATGATTTGCCATCAGTGCAAGTCCCGCATTTTCTTGATCTTCCGACTCTTCTAACGAGGACTCGTCGTCGAGTTGGATCTTCCCTGTGTTCAGTGCGACGATATCTGATTTCTTATTCTTTTCTTCATGCAATTCCAGGAATTTCTCCTAGAGCTCTTTTGCCGAGTTGTAATTCTCGATGCGGTTAACTTCTTTCGCGGGAAGAACGGCTAGTAGGTGAAATTCAGCTTTGTCGTTTGCTTCAAAGTCTGATTTCTCCTTCTTGGTCCACGACTCTATTTCTTTATCCTTGCCGTTGTTGTCTTTAGGAACTGAAAAATCATTTTTCATAATTATTAGCAATTTAATATCAGTTTTAAAAAATACATGCATTCGGCGCTTCCACATCGCGAACTCCCCCTCAAACTTCGACGGGTAGATTACGACTCCAACCATTTTCTTGAAATTGCTGCAGTCGGCGGTTAGTCCTTCTGCGACAACCTTGGCTTTGATACCACTTGTTGGATCGGGTTGGACCGGCTAGAGGGGGGTGAATAGACGGTAAAAAAAATATCAAAGTGGAGGCACTCGTCTTTGAAAAAGAAACTTGGTCGCAACTGAGAACGTTGCTTCCAAGGCAGTGGACGCTCAATAAAAATCTCCTTGTGGCGGAGAAGCCTTACAAAAATAGCACGCTAGACTTTTAGAGATTTTACAAGAATGAATAAAAATGATTGATTGAAAAGGTTGAAACTCTAAGCCTATTTATAGCCTAAGAGAATAAATCTGGATTGTTGATTGTTGAGGAATTTTCTCTTGACCGTTGATCCTTGGATGTAATCTGGATGGTTGATCTTAGATGGGATTAAACTGCATCCATTGGATCTGATTAAGGGATAAAGTTATCCTTTAAGAGATAAAGTTTAGTTATAATTTTGTCTTCTGCTCGCAACAGATTAATAACTTTATCATCTGCTCGAAACAATTTTAATCACATCTCTTCTTTATCCTTGTCGGTAAGGCTGGTGATATGTGCAGGCGAGGTTGCTGGTTTGAATCTTCATAGCAACAAATAAAATTCTTTTGTTTCAGGTGCCTGGTTTGACTTGGTCAAACTGACCAGTCTTTTGGTTCATCTTCTGGGTGATTTCCGGCCAACCGGAGTTAGGCTCCGAATCCGACTCCGGCCTTTCGCCCCTCGAGCGTGCTTCCTCCTGGTTTCCCGTCCCTCGGGCGTCGCGTACGTCCTTCTCGATCCACCGGTGTACTCTTCCGCAGCTTCCGCGTCCTTCGGATTGTACCGAGCCCGTCGGCTCACTTCCCCGCACAATCCTTCTCGTCCGCTACGCCTTACGCTCGACTTCCTCCATACCTAAGCTCCTGCACACTTAGCAGAGGGATTAAACATATCAGGACCTAACTTAAATCGGTTGATCACATCAAAATCAACCAGGGGTACTTACACCTCTGACTATTACGCCAGAAATATCATACACCCACCATCTGTGCTAGGCTCTGGAGGCAAATTCTGGTTCTTTTGAATATCAATGAGCATTAGTTTTTTTTTCAAGGTCATCTTCAATAATCTCTATCAATGCTTATGATAATGGATGTCGAAGAGGTTCCCATAAATAGGGGCGGATTTATATGGGGACCCAAGGCGGCCACTACTCCCCTCCCCCCTCCAATTTTTAATAACATTAATTTTATATAGAAATTTTTATTTTTTTATAGAAATTTTTATTATCTTAGTATATATATAATTTGACTCCATTATAGATGTTTATTTATAGTTGGTCTATTAGTAAATTTAATTTTTGTTTTAACACCAAGGTTCTGAGAACCAGGCCGGACATCGAACTGGTCGGAGCAAGGGTTCAGAGGTTCAACCGGTTTAACCGAGGGTCCAACCGGGATATAACCGGTATATAATAAAATATATATTTATATAAATATATAAAACTAACAACTTATCCAACTACTTTCCTCAAGATTAGATCAACTAGGTCGAGCATGTGATATATTTTTGTCAGCAACTCAGTATGGTATTCTTGAAAAAAGGATTAGTTTCAAAGGAAAATTCAAGTTTAAAACTATTGAGTTCAAGAAATCTGGATACGAATTGAAGAATCTTATTAGAAGTTAAAACTATATCACGATAGCATTTGTTCACCCATAAACACTTAAACATGGGACACTAGTAAAGTACATGTAAAATTACTCTTCCAAATATATCATATACTGCTGCTTTTATATGCCAGAACGACGACGCAACGAGGCTAGCGGCGGGGCGAGGCTAGCGGCGGCGGGGTGATGCTAGAGGAGGTAGGGCGACGCGAGGAGGCTGGTGAAGGCAAGGCGACGCGGCGAGAGGTTAGCGGCGGTGGCTCTCTTGCAAGCAAACAACAAGTTTGTTCGTTTGGGACTTTCGGTGAAAACAAACTAGGCTTTTTATATTTTATTTTCCAATTTTCAATTTTAAGTAAGAAAGCAAAACTGCAAAAAGAAAAAAAAATCAAAAAAATGAAAAATAAAATAAACCTAGTCGGTTTGCCCAGTTTTTTCGGTTTGTCCGGTTCACCAGTTCCCGGCCGATTCAGAACGGTTCGCACTCGGTTCTTAAGTAGCCGATTTTCAAAGAACTCGGATCGAAAATCCGGCCGATTCTCGATTCAACCGGTCCGACCGGCCGGTCCAGTCCGATTTCCAGAACGTTGTTTAAAACACATCTAAGGTTCAAATCCCTTTGATAACTAATTTTTTTTTAAAAAAAATCTCTCTATTTTTCAAATTTCAATTAAATATACATTATATATCTTTGAAAAATTAAAAAAGATATTATTATAATAATTATTTTCGTAGTTATTATTATAATAATTATTTACATCACTTAGTATGCGGTCTCTCCAAATTTACAATTCTAGATCCACCCCTACCCATATTCGAAATATATAAGAACATTTCCTTATCTTTGCAAATTTGTTGAGTGGCTCCAGTGCGAAATACTCTTCCGGGGTATCCACCGAATTGACTTTGAATGCAGTAGGGAGAGTATATTGTTAGATACTCTGTTTAATATGCTCTTCTTCAGTTGGTGGGCATATCAAGAACTACTTGACTGAGAATTTATTCAATTTGATATACTCTGTTTTATATTTCTTGCCTAACATTTTTATAAAGTCTTGTCCATCTTCGTCTAGTCATAGATATTATATAATTCGTCATCCAACCTAGCATAGAAAGTCTTTTTGCTTATATGGAAATGATTAATGAGATTGGATAACATTGAACTTGTTAGGGCAATCGACTCAAATATGATCAAGAGGATCATGGGTTTTGATATGTGTGCCAATATGATTAAGTTAGGGTGTCATATTGGTTTGATATGTGTGTTTGAGTCATGCAGGACTTGGTGAATCACACATGAAGTACGCAACCGAGGGACGAGAGCCGAAGGAAGAGGACTCCAAGGGAAAGCCGAAGAAGTAGACTTCAAGGGCATACGCGAAGGATGACATGGAGACAAGCCGCGAGCTTGTGTGCGCATTCGAGGGACGAAAGCTAAGGAAGAGAACTTCAAGGGGCAAGCCAAGGGAGTGAACTTCAAGGCATACGCGAAGGGTGGTCTTCAAAGTGAGTGTGAGAGAAATTGTAAGTTGGGAAGTCGAGGCAGTCGACTGCGGTTGGGGCAGTCGACTGCCAGAACTCACAGAAAGATCAGTTAACTGGTCCTGGACCAGTCGACTGATCAGTTCGAAAAACTAGCCGTTAGGCTAGCTGTTTGGCTAGGACCAGTTGACTGATGGCGAGCTGGGTTGTTTGTTTAAACATCCCTCTCCACTATTTAAGCAGTAGCTTAAGGCTAAGTGAAGCTCAGCTCTTCATTGTAAGATCTTCTCTTTTGTGCTCTTCTTCTTCCTCAAACTCTAGATTCATCTTGTAAGGAGGAAGAAAGATTGTGAGAGGTTGTTTTCCACCGAGAAGGAGAAAGTCTTAGCCAGAGATTGCCGGAGCGTGATCCACCGAAGGATCAAGGGATCATCCATCTCAAAGACACGCCGTGGAATAGGTACAAGAAATCTCCGAACCACATAAAATGGTATTGTGTTAGCATTGTTATTTTAATTGTTAAGTTTCCACTCGTGCTAACATTGTAGGAAGAATCGCGAATTGGGGTGATTGAGCTATTCACCCCCCTCTAGCCGGGCCATCGATCCTAACAAGTGGTATCAGAGCGCAAGGACGCCTTCAACGGACTAACCACCGAGAAGAGCAAAATCATTGAAATGGTCGGCTTGCACATCCAACCGCCAAAATTCGAGGGAGAATTCTCATGGTGGAAGAAGAGAATGGAGGTATTCTTCAATACCGATTTTGATATAATGTTAATTGTGAAAAATGGGTTTGAAGTGCCTAGGGATCAAGAGAACAAGTTACTTGATGAAGTAAGATGGAGTAGGAAGCAAAAAGATGATCATCTAGCAAATTTCAAAGTCTTGCATCATCTACTCAGTGTGCTTCCCCAACAAGAAGTAACAAGGATTGGAAACTACTTAAGTGCCAAGGATTTATGGGAAAAGCTAGTAGATCTTCATGAAGGCACTTTAGAGGCGAAAATGGCAAAAAGAGATCTTCTCCGGTCCCAACTCAATAATATCAAACTTGATAAAGGGGAGAAGGTAACAAATTTACATACTAGATTTAAGGAAATACTTAATGGACTAACAAGTGTAGGGAACAATTATCCAACTGAGACATTTTGATGAAAGCCATCAATGCATTTCCAAGAACACCAAATTGGAGCTCAATGGTGAACTCATACTACATTTCCAAGGATCTAGAGAAAACATCTCTAGAAGAATTTTTCTCAACCATGGAGCTTCATGAGACTCGAGTTGGAGGAACAATTGAAGAGATATACAAGCCAAAGAATATAGCACTTGTGGCAAACAAGGGAAAAGGTAAAAAGAAGAAGGTCTTATCATCCGATTCGGAGGAGTCTAGTGCATCCATGGATAGTGATGCGGAAGCCTACATGGTAAGAAAAATGAGAAAAACATTTAAACATTTTTCTACTAACAAGTCTCATGGTAGGAAAGGGTCGAGGAGCAAAAGTAGAACAAGGAAGATTATTTGCTACAATTACCAACGAGAAGGACACATGAGAGATGAGTGTCTCCTCTGTTAGTGATATGAGAGAAGTGTCCTAAGGCAATCGCCTTATGATTGTAAACATTTATTTTATTAAATGATAATTCACTATTTGAGTATACATGTTTGTATTTGATTGGGATCTTAAACTCATATACTGAATGTCCGCCATACAATTCACAGCATAAGAGAATTTGTGATGGGATCACAACTAGTGATTATCTCTAAATGTGCAAATGTGAATTGTTGGAAATATCCCTAGTCGATGAATTGATAAATACGGACATTATCAATTCTGTTGAGACTAGCATGGGTTGTTCTCTATTCAGCTGATTCTCACTGGCTGGTGACATTGGGATGTCCGGAGATAAACATGGATGCTAGTTAAGGGAACTAGTTCATTGGAGTGACTAGCTGTAAGACTTCATATGAGAATCTACATGTAGATATGTCAATGAAGATCTTACTGCGGCTTAAGTGCGATGTTCCTTTGACTTGCGGTGTTCAAGTCATCTTGGTC
Source organism: Boesenbergia rotunda (assembly GCA_024364735.1). Classification (NCBI taxonomy): domain Eukaryota; kingdom Viridiplantae; phylum Streptophyta; class Magnoliopsida; order Zingiberales; family Zingiberaceae; genus Boesenbergia; species Boesenbergia rotunda. Next base: position 520,581 of record JAGFNQ010003851.1, on the reverse strand, counting down.
ATGGAGACTTATACTTTGACATCTTAAGCAAGCATCTCCAAGGAGGTGTGGACCCAGGATGATCGGGTATAAGCCGAAGTGCCCGAAGATGTTTGAACAGCCTACAAAGGATTCACCACTCCTTGCGAGGAGATGTATACCCAGGCCTATCGTCGGATTGTTACTCAAAGCCTCTGGCCAGAGCATATCATGTTAAGAGTGCGAGTCTCTTAAATACATGAGAGTAATTAGAAATCCAAAGGACGAGAAAGACACTACTTGGGCTAGGTGTGACGTAGTCAGCCTAGTGGGGACTAACACCATTGACCGTGTCCTGAACCAAGTGGGTATAAGGTGGTGAAGGGAATGAGGCACGATTCATTAGAGCTGCTGAAGGGTTTCAGAATAATTTCTTCTGAGGTCAAACCGTTGATCTTTCGATTAATTGGGGATCATGATGTACTACTAGGTGCCACTCATGATCGTTCTATAATTAGTTAAATTATAGACGGCCAACATAAATCGAAAGCCTATTTAGTCACACACACTACGAGTAATCCGAGGGATTTAAAACGAGTTGAAAATTAGATTTTCCGATCAAGAGAAATAAGTCGAATCTGAGTTAGTCAGAGGCGCAATGGAAGCTAAAATGGCTAAGTCTTTTGAAGGTTTTTTGGGCGAATTAAATGAGTTTAATTCGCGGCGGTTCGGGTTGGTTTGGCCGGCCAAAGAGGGTGTCAAAACCCCCTTTAGTGGCCGGCCACAATAAGAGGAGAAAACCAATTAATTTTGGTTTAATTAATAAAATAAATCTAGTGTGATTTATTTTATAAATTATGGATAAATAAATTTGTATAGAGAAATTTATATAAATAAAATTTATAGAAATTTATTCTTTTATGGAAGATTAAAATAATCCATGAATTGGTTTATTTTAATTTTATAAAATCAATTATGAATTGATTTTTCCATAATAAGAAAGTTTATAAATTTCTTATAAAAATTTATTCCATAATTTAAAGAGAAGAAGAATTAGTTTTATTATAAATTGGTTTATAATAAAGACTCGGTTTAAACGGAATAATTAATAAGAAAATTTATAAGATAAATTTCTTATAACTAATTCCGTTAATTCGGTTTAGAGGGAGACTTAGCAAAGGAGTTGCTACTATATAAAGGAACCAAAGGCTAGCCCTTATTCCTAACCAATTGAGTAATTTAAGAGATTAATTATTCTCTCCCTCTCTCTCTTAATCTCTTCTCTCTTCTCTTCTTCCCTCTCTTGCCTAGGGCCGGCGCCCACCCTAGAGGATTAGGGCCGGCGCACAAAGGACTCCTTGGAGGAGGCCGTGAGCTTCAAGAAGAAGAAGGAGAACCCGAATCCGTGAGCTTCAAGAAGAAGAAGGAGAACCCCAATACGAAGAAGAAGAAGCGGATAGCGACTCCTCTCTTCTCGGAATTCGATTCCGTTACTTCGTTGGTTAGTTTCCTATCTTTCCTCTCTTGTTCATCTAGTTGTGCCTTCCGAGAATCTAGTAGTTCTCGTCGGCACAAAACTCGTGACTTTGCGAAGTCATCCCGAAGAGAACTCGGCGTGGACGCGAATAGAGGCGGAGCTTCCAAGGGACGCTACGGTTGGATCTCGTCCCTTACTTCGAGTTACGAGAGGTACTTGGTAAATTTGTTTACTTTTCCGCAAAGTTTTATTTTATGATTATGTCAACACAATGTAAGGTTGCATGCTAGATACGAAGTTAAAATAATTAAGGAAATTATTTTATGCAAACTCTTCCGCTGCACGTAAAAATTTTGAATTTTACGAACTCGTATCCTTGTCGACATGCACCCGGTCCCAACACCCTCTTGAAAAAGAAGGAAGGAAAGAAGAAAGAAGAAAGAAGAAAAGAAGAAATCAAAAGAAAAGGAGAAAAATGTGCAAAACTTGAAGACTACATGGGATGATTCATCCTCATCGGAGGAGGAGGAACACCATGTATCCCATTTCGCACTAATGGGAATTGACGACATTGCCTCCACGTCATCCGAATTTGAAAGGAGCTCAAGTGAAGATGAAGGGACCTCAAGTGAAGGGGGAGGCTCAACTTCGGAATCGGACATCTCGGTAAGTAAGGTATACAACTTACCCACTTCTACTCTTGTAAAAATAATTTCTACTACTAATGATGATTTGGTTAATGCTAGAAAGAAAATTATGTGCTTGAAAAATGAGATGTGCATGTTAAAGAAGAAATTAACATCCAAGGAAATTAAGGATGATGTGCATGGTTCTTCTTCCGTTTCAAATGACTTATGTTTAGAAGACGAAAATAAGGATTTAAGGGAAAAGGTAAATAACCTTACCAAAGCCCTTAAGAAATTTGAAGTTGGCTCAAAGACACTAGATATGTTCATTGAGAGCCAAAGAGCAAGCTTTAAGAAAGAGGGATTAGGCTTTGGGAAGTCTAACAATGGAAAGACCTATCATTGTCAACTTGCTAGAGGACAAGCAAAGACCAAGACCCTAAGTAAGAAATGGATCCCCAAGGAGTACTTGGTTAACCCAATTAGGAAACATTTCTATTGGGTACCAAAATCAATCCTTAAGGATTAGAGGATTTGGGGTAAGTCAACCATGGTGTTAGAATATCAAATTTTTGAAATTTGGTTGACTTGAGGCATTAAGGGGGAGTATGTAGCCCATAATAGAAATTCTTGATAAAATGGGCTAAATAAGGCTTACCTTTAACACATCTCATATTACCTTGCTTTATGAGCATATTCATGCATATGAGATGTTAGGATGATACAAATAACTTACTTATGCTTGTGGTATTTTGATGGGTTATTGAATATATCACATTAGTAAGAATAGACCAACTATGGGGAAAACAAATGTTTAATTAATGGACATCTTGCCCAAAGATTATAGTTGGACATTTCAAATAATTTGAAAGCATTTCTGTGTTTTATGTGCTATGACATATGTTTGCGAAACACATGATTTCAAAACTAGGATGAAAGTTTGGTACAAAATTGAATGTTTTCAAAGAATTTGAGTTTTTATCAAAAAGTCAAGCACGTTTAAATTTTTCATAAAAATATTTTTTTATCTGCTAGAATACATCATAAGAAACATGTTTGAAAATTTTCATGATTTTTCGAATTTTATGGAATTAATGGTGCATTTCTGAATTTCGGCCCAAAAACTGTAGTTTTCAGACTGAAGAGGATCAGTCGACTGATCCTTCTGTGAAATGGCAGTAAGAAGGCACCAGTCGACTGATAACTGTCTCAGTCGACTGGTCCTTCTGGTTTCTGATTTCTGGGATTTTCATAAGGTGAAAAGTGTCTCTACTTGATGTCAATGGGTATTGTTGCTTTGGGCAATCTTTTGATGGTGTCAAAGGGGGAGAATTGGGAGGTTTAAGTTAGTTTTGTAACTTAACTTGTGGAAAATTAAAAATTATATGGAGGGCATAGGTTAAGGGGGAGGATGCATGTTTATGCTTCTGTATTTACTATGCTTTTAATTTTCAAGTATTATGTTAGCACCTAACTTAAACATATTGTCACACATCAAAAAGGGGGAGATTATTGGGGCAATCGACCCAAGTATGATCAAGAGAATCATGAGTTTTGATGTATGTGTCAATATGATTAAGTTAGGGTGTCATATTGGTTTGATATGTGTGTTTGAGTCATGCAGGACTTGGTGAATCACACATGAAGTACGCATCCGAGGGACGAGAGCCGAAGGAAGAGGACTCCAAGGGAAAGACGGGGAAGTAGATTTCAAGGGCATATGTGAAGGATGACATGGAGGCAAGCCGCGGGCTTGTGTGCGCATCCGAGGGACGAAAGCCAAGGAAGAGAACTTCAAGGGGCAAGCCAAGGGAGTGGACTGTTGGAACTTGGATGGCTAGAGAGGGGGGGGTGAATATAGCCAGACACAAAAATTCACCCTTCGAAATCTTTCTGCACTTAAGTTAGCCGCAGCGGAAGCAATACAAGTTTAACAGCAGAAACAGAAATGCAGTAACTGAAAAACAAACCACACAGTCGCTAAGACGAGGATGTACAAGGTTCGGGGATAACTTGCCCCTATTCCTTGGCGTGCCCGTGAGGTGGGCGATCGGCAGATCAAGCCCCGGTGACCCGGATAAAACAGCGCCTCCTTCTCGATGGAGAAACCTCTCCACAAGCGTCTCAATAGGATACAAGATAAGCTCACGAGACTAAGGAGGAACCTCTCACAAGACAGTAGCAAGAAAGCTCAAGAGAGAAGCTACACAAGGAGCACAACAACAACAGTTAAACCCACAGCCACACTTGCTTGTTTTCCTGTTCGTTCTTCTTTCCTCCTCTGCTTCTCATCTTCCTCTTAAGCTCCTGCTTCATCTCCAAGCTCCATCAGCATCCCCTGAGCCAGCCTGAACCCACTGACCTCCCTGAGCACTCAGTCCACTGAAGACCTCCTCTCCAGCTGAGTCTCCGTCGGTCGCCAGCTGCTCCAGTTGCCGTTGAAACCTGAGAAGGAGAAACAAACAAACATGCTCCAAGGAAAGCCTCCCATTGACCCTCCTTGAGTGTTTGAATCACCTGCTATCACCTGCACACTCCAACAGAGGCTTAGCAAATCGATATCAAATGAAATCAGCAAGTAGCAGAGAATCGGCAGTGAAAACAGACGCGATCAGAAACTTCTGACAGCGTATTTGAATTAAAGTTCTGCTCCTGATCGGTCCCCAGACCGATCAGAGAGGACCCTGATCGGTCACCAGACCGATCTAGCAGTCTTCTGCACACTCCTGATTGGTCCCCAGACCTATCCAGCAGTCTGCTGCATACTCCAGATCGGTCCCCAGACCAATCAGGCTGTGGCCTGATCGGTCACCAGACCGATCAGGACATGCTCAGACCGATCAGGACCCACCCTGATCGGTCATAGTGAGAAACTCGCAACATTTGATCGTTCACCAGAACGATCTGAATAGTAAACCTGATCGGTCACTAAACCGATCAGGAGTCGATCAGTAAGGTTTGCCAAAGTCACCGTATGTTCCCTGATCGGTCACCAGACCGATCAGACATCGCTGGATTGGTCACCAGACCGATCCACGAGGGAACTCCGTGCCAACTTCCCTGATCGGTCACCAGACCGATCCAGGCAAGGCCAAACCCACTCTAAGTCACGAGAACAAGCCTCCAGCCCTTCTCTGACTCGTTCTTAGTCCCCCGGACCAAGACTCCGTGCCCAGTCTCACTCATTGGGACTTCAACCTAGCTTCCCAAGCTAGAACCTGACTTCACTCACCAGGATTTCATCACCTAGCCCTCCAAGCTAGGACTTTTCACCCAACCCTCCAAGTTAGGACTTTTCACCTAGCCCTCCAAGCTAGGACTTTTCACCTAGCCCTCCAAGCTAGGACTTTTCACCTAACCCTCCAAGTTGAGATTTTTCACCTAACCCTCCAAGTTGGGACTTTTCACCTAACCCTCCAAGTTAGGACTTTTCACCTAGCCCTCTAAGCTAGGACTTTTCACCCAACTCTCCAAGTTAGGACTTTTCACATAGCCCTCCAAGCTAGGACTTTTCACCTAGCCCTCCAAGCTAGGACTTTTCACCTAACCCTCTAAGTTGGGACTTTTCACCTAACCCTCCAGGTTGGGACTTTTCATCTAACCCTCCAAGTTAGGACTTTTCACCTAGCCCTCCAAGCTAGGACTTTTCACCCAACCCTCCAAGTTAGGATTTTTCACCTAGCCCTCCAAGCTAGGATTTCGTGCCCAGCCCGCGACTAGGACTTAATCCTCATGCGTTTAACCAGACTTAAATCAAAACTTAAATCGGTGTCAACACCAAAACAACAATCAGGGTTAGACTGCATCAACATGGACTTCAAGGCATAAACGAAGGGTGGTCTTCGGAGTGACTGTGAGTGAAATTGTAAGTTGGGCAGTCGATTGCGGTTGGGGCAGTCGACTGCCAGAACTCACAGAAAGATCAGTCGACTGGTCCTGGACCAGTCGACTGATCAGTTTAAAAAACTAGCCGTTGGCTAGCTGTTTGGCTAGAACCAGTCGACTGCCTCTGGGGTAGTCAACTGATGGCGAGCTCGGCTGTTTGTTTAAACAGCCCTCCACTATTTAAGCAGTAGTTTAAGGCTAAGAGAAGCTCATCTCTTTATTGTAAGATCTTCTCTTTTGTGCTCATCTTCCTCCTCAAACTCTAGATTCATCTTGTAAGGAGGAAGAAAGATTGTAAAAGATTGTTCTCCACCGAGAAGAAGAAAGACTTAGCCGGAGATTGTCGGGGCGTGATCCACCGAAGGATCAAGGGATCATCCACCTCAAGGACACGCCGTGGAGAAGGAGCAAGAAATCTCTGAACAACATAAAACAGTATTGAGTTAGCATTGCTATTTTAATTGTTAAGTTTCCACTCGTGCTAACATTGTAGGAAGAATCGCAAATTGGGGTGATCGAGTTATTCACCCCCTCTAGCCGGGCCATCGATCTTAACAGATCTTTAGGCGATTGATTAGGTTTTATGGATGTTTCTCACTAGCTATCAGGGTAAATCGGAAGCGTTGGCGGTGGATGGTTCAAAAGCTCAGCATCCTAGGGTTTGGTACCCATTTGAAAGAAAAATTCCTGTAAAATACGTCATAGTTGGGATCGAACGACGAATGTCTAAGATAACAACTAATCATCCTATCACTGTATCGTAGCTCTAGAGGCTAATCTTTTTGCTCATATGCCATTGATATTTACATTCAATTGAGGATTATCCGCAATCTCTATCATCTCGGAAGAAGGGTAATGTCATTCATCTTCAAAATTAATCAAATCATAAAAATTAAACATTTAAATTTTCAAAAGAAAAATTAATATTTAAAAATCATTAAATTACATGGCATCTTTTATTGTCACTTCTTAGATCAATCTTTTTAAGAACTTCTCAAACTTAAAATTAAAAAAATGATGGGTCAACAATCATCATAACTATAATATCATCTTAAAATTGTCATTATAGTTTTAACTCTAGATCAATCTTTTTAAGAATTTCTCAAACTTAAAATTAAAAAAAAATGATGGGTCAACAATCATCATAACTATAATATCATCTTAAAATTGTCATTATAGTTTTAACTTTTCTCTAGCAAGATGATAGAAAATATCTTTCAAGGATTTTCGTTGTGCCTTTGTTTGTTTTTTGTTTGGTTAATTCATGTATCCAATGTTTTATACCGATTAATTTCCCATGTATCTGTAGACCATTGCACGTGAGAGGGGGTGAATCACGTGACTTTTTAAAATGTTTCGCTTTTGAACTTGAAGAGAGTGTGTGCGCAGCAGAAGTAAAAGCGAAAAGCACAAAATCCGAACACAGGTCGATTTTGTTGGGAACGAGATGGCTATAGAGGGGGGGTGAATATAGCCTGACCCTCAAGGTTTAGTCGTTTTCAAATTTCTCTGCACTTAGGTTAGCCACAGCGGAAGCAATACAAATATAACAGCAGAAACAGAAATGCAGGGAAGGAAGAATACAAACCAATACGCTAACAATGGTCGTTTACAAGGTTCAGGGATAACTTGCCCCTACTCCTTGGCGTGCCCGTAAGGTGGGCGATCCCTTGATGGTCGGCAGATCAAGCCCCGGTGACCCGGATAAAACAGCGCCTCCTTCTCGGTGGAGAAACCTCTCCACAAGCGTCTCAATAGGATACAAGATAAGCTCACGAGACTAAGAGAAGGATAGCTCACAAAGATGAAACAAGAACGCTCAAGCACCAAGCAACAGAGAGCACAACACACAGCCCAGCCAAACTCCTCAAGTTCCTGTCTGTTTTTCACGTTGTTGCTCCTCTGCTTCCAGCCTCGTCTTAAGCATCTGCTCCCATCACCAGGCTCTCCATCAGCATCCACTGAAGCCACAGCCTGACCCCCTGACTCCCTGAGCACTCAGTCCACTGAAGACCCTCTCCAGCTGAGCCTCCGTCAGTTGCCAGCTGCTCTCCAGACGCCGTTGAGACCTGAAACAAGGAAACAGCCAAACCTGCTCCAAGGAAAGCCTCCCATTGACTCTCCTCCAATGTTTGAATCATCCCTGTAAAGCCTGCACACTCCAATAGAAGCTTAGCAATGCATATCAACAAGAATCGGCAATGTATCAGAGAATCGGCAGTGAAAACAGACGCGATCAGAGCTTCTGACAGCGTATTTGAATTAAAGTTCTGCGCCTGATCGGTCACCAGACCGATCAGGAAGGTCCCTGATCGGTCACCAGACCGATCCAGAAGTCTTCTGCACACTCCTGATTGGTCCCCAGACCAATCAGGCTCCTGCCTGATCGGTCACCAGACCAATCAGGCTCCAGCCTGATCGGTCACCAGACCAATCAGGCTCCAGCCTGATCGGTCACCAGACCAATCAGGCTGCTTCCAGACCAATCAGGAGTCATCCTGATCGGTGATAGTGAGAACCTTGCGACAAATGATCGTTCACTAGACCGATCTGAGCAGTATCCCTGATCGGTCACCAGACCGATCAGGAGCAGATCAGCAGGGGAACTCAACTCACTGTTCGCTCCCTGATCGGTCACCAGACCAATTAGGAGCTGTGCAGTGAGTGAAACACACACTCCCTGATCGGTCACTAGACCGATCAGACATCGCTGGATCGGTCACCCGACCGATCCACGAAGGAGCAGCGTGCCAACTCCCTGATCGGTCACCAGACCAATCCAGGGACGCAGACCTAGCCTTCCAAGCTAGGATTTCATTCACCTTAGCCCTCCAAGTTAAGGATTTTTCAATCTAACTCTCCAAGTTGGGAATTTACACCTAACCCTCCAAGTTAGGACTTTTCACCTAGCCCTCCAAGCTAGGACTTTTCACCTAGCCCTCCAAGCTAGGACTTTTCACCTAGCCCTCCAAGCTAGGACTTTTCACCCAACCCCTCCGAGTTAGACCTTCATCCAACCTAGCCCTCCAAGCTAGGCACCTGACCCTCCAAGCCAGGACTTTTTCACCTAACTCTCCAAGATGGGACTTTTCACCTAACCCTCCAAGTTAGGACTTTTCACCTAGCCCTCCAAGTTAGGACTTTTCACCTAGCCCTCCAAGCTAGGACTTTTCACCCACCTCTTCCGAATTAGGACTTTTCAACACCTGGCTTCACTCACCAGGACCCGGCTTCACTCACTGGGATTTCCAACACCTGGCTTCACTCACCAGGACCCGGCTTCACTCACTGGGATTTCATGCCCAGTCCCCGACCAGGACTTTAACCCAAATTCGCTCAACCAAACTTAAATCATTGTCAAACACCAAAATAACAACCGGGCCAGACTGCATCAACAATCTCCCCCTTTTTGTTGTTTGACAACCCGATTTAAGTTTAGGTATCAATCAATTGAAGTCCGTTCAATTCTCATAAGGGAATCATGATCCTCCCCCTATAATAACCATAAACTTAATCAGCCATTTTCTCCCCCTTTGTCAAACATCGAAAAGGGTATGGTTATTAAGTTTTAAACATACCTCCCCCTCAAACACGGATCTCTCCCCAAACCAAAAATAATCAAAGTTAAGTTTTGAATTGCACATGAAAATATATACAAAATAATATTATGGTCAAGCATGTATATGTTTCATATGGCAAGTAAGTCAAAGGATGATTCTGGAATTGCATATGAGAGGCATATACCATAAATGTATCATGGCAACAATGTATATGCATCATATGACAACAATTATCGCAGTTCCATCAGACTGATGATCGATACAGAAAAATTTCTGATTTATCTATGAACGATCAATTTACAGAAAAATTTCTGTAATTCTGATTCGTTCAAGATCGGACTGCATTAACACTTGGACTTCCATGTGAAGACATATACAGAAGTATATCATGGTCAAATACGTATATGCTTCATAGGACGAGTAAGGAATGCAACTGTATCTGAAACATAGTCCTGATTGGTCTCCGTGACCAACCAGGTCTGTTGATTACGTGATACAGAGGATATCTGATTTGTCTGGGGAGCGATTAGATTTCAGAAAAATTTCAGAAACTCTGATACGTTCCTGATCAGACTGCATTAACAATTTGCATCTCATAACAGGAGAGAGGACTCTATTGATATTCGTCATTTCAGAAAAATTTCCGAAACACGACATTAAGAACAAGAGTCATGACTCAACAAACCCTTTCTTAAGAATTTGAACATTCCAACATAGGTTTGTATCAAATCAGTATTTAGGTTTTGTTTCAAGTACCACCTGAACAAATTTGTACTTCCTTAGTACCAGGATTGTACCAATGGAGGATCAAATATGTTTCAATTGTAATTGGTTTGTATCAGATTTGTTAGGAGTATGATCATCAAACTGATACAATTCAATGAAAAGAGATTGGTTTGAGGAGGTTTTGGATCAATTTGGAACGATCTGGGAGTTCCTTGATCAGAGTTGGTCTGATCGGTCACCAGACCGATCAGAACGATGACTGACCGATCAGAGGGATCCCTGATCGGTCGGTGGACCGATCAGGTTTGACACAGAATGTTTTCTGAAACTGATCAGTTTCAGAAATAGGTTTGTTTCAACTCTTAACCTTTCCCAAACCCTTATATAATCAGATTTGATCCATTTGTCCTAAAGGGTTTCCTTAATCAAAAAGTATTTCCCAAACTAAAATAATCATCATGATTTGTATCAATTCCATATCAAAAATTGAGAATTTTTTTTTGTGAAAAGAAACCAATAACATGTTTATGTCAATTTAGTGTCACAATATGATCAAGTTCCAAAACATGCTTATATCACATTATGATCAAATTTCCAAACCATGCTTGTGTCAAATTAGTATCAACATATGATCAAATTCCAAAACATGCTTGTATCAAATTCTTATCAAGATTCAAAACTTTAACCCCTATCAAAGCATGATCAGTATGTGCTAAGCCTTAACTTGAGTATCAAAAGCATGTTTGTATCAAAGCATAATCGTTGGGAAAACAAACAAGTCATGGAATTTGAGTTTGATACAAAGAGAGCATTAACCCTAGACCTTAAGCTCATGTTCTTTGTCTAATCATGTATTATGAGATTTTCATAGTGATTTTTGAATTAGTACTAACTAATTCATGTGTCCATACTTGTTCAATAGCATGCCTTCATGTTGTCTAACACATACAAGAAAATCATGGCATATTGAAGTTAAAACTCATGGATTGGATTGAAGAGTCATACTTCCAAGTGTGTATTACAGTCATGGTTCCAACCGATTTGAAATCAAGTTTGAGTTAGGCTTCCGAAATAGGTATGCATGCAATCATTTGAATAAAAAATTCATAGACATGGATAGCACACATGATGAATGTATAATTCTATTCGGTAAAGATGAACTAGACAGTTCCTTCTTTGTTTTGGAAGCAAACTTGATCATGGAAGAATTTTAATACTAAAGTAGATCATACTTAAACATCATTAAGTTCTTTGACACATGAATTCCATAAAAAGTACTAGTCAAGGGTTCATATTGTTATAAAAACTAAAACAATAGAGATCAAAGTATTTGAGTCGAATTTTCCATAACCAACCATGTGAATGACAATTTTCCTTTGGTCATGGGTTTGGAGCACCAAATATCAACCTCCCATGTTGATAGATGCTCCCCCTCAAATAATGCTTATACAATTCGAAATATGGAGATTTTGGGTACCCAAATTTTGGGACCTAAGGAATCTACAATGAATGACTTTGGCACCCATGCCTTAGTCAATTTCTTTTTAACCCTAGGAACATTTGATGATCTAAAATGTGTTCTAGACATTAATGACACAAAGGTCGATTCTTTAGGTCGGTAACCTATACCGGCCTTGTTGTAAACCGCCCTTTGGGAGTTCAAGATCATGTCTAGGGTTTTGGAGCTTGTTGAAAATTTCTCAAGAACAATCTTGAGATTTTCAATTTCACCCTTCAAGATCATATTCTCATTCTCAAGGGATTCATTATGGAAGTCATTAATATCCTCAACCTTAGAGGATTTTAATTCTTTTACTTCCAACTTCAATGACTTAACTTTGGCCTTAGATTTCTTTAACAATTTGGTTAAACATGCGATAGCTCTATAGCACTTATCTAACTCGGGAGAAATTACCTCTTCATCATCCGAAGATGATGAAGGCGCGGTTGAGGAGTCACTTGATTAATCACTCTCCTCCTTTGACTCTTGTAGTGCCACTAGAGCCACGTGACAGTGGATGTCCTCCTCCTCCTTGTCAATCTCTTCTTCCTTTTGTTTCCTGCCACAAAGCAAACCCTTTCTCCTTGGGCTTGGTTAGAGATCTCATGTAGCTCCATCTCACAAAATAAGTCCTCTAACTTAACAAAGATAAGTCCTTGGAAACCTTGTAAGCATCCACCATGGATGACCACAAGGCATTCCTAGGAAATGATTTAAGGACATACCTCACTAGGTCTCGGTTTCTACCTCTTTCACAATGGAGTGGAGACCATTCAATACTTCTTTGAATCGACAATGAAGCATACTTACATTTTCACTTTCTCCCATTGTCAAGTTCTGAAGTTGGCTGTGAAGGAGATCCTTCTTGGCAGTCCGGGTGTCTTGAGTTCCTTCATGGAGCTCAAGAAGTTTATTCCATAGATCTTTGGCAGAGGTGAAGGGGCCAACTTGATTAGCTGTTCTTTGTCATCCCACATTGNGAACTCCATCCTTGACCTCCAATATGGAAATCAGTGCCGTCGAGGAATGGAGGTCGGTTTGTGCTCAATCCTTCTCTTCCAGCCATCTCGTTGTAAGCTCTCGGATGTTAAGCCGTGAACAGAGCCCCAAGCTCTGATACTACTTGTTGGAACTCGGATGGCTAGAGAGGGGGGGTGAATAAAGCCAGACACAATTTTCTTGCTCTTTGATACTTCTGCGTGATCAGATTAGTAGCAGCGGAAACAAAAACACAGAAGCAAAAATAAAGAACAGCAAGCAAAACACAAAAGGAAGCAAACCGACGCTAACACCTCGATATACAAGGTTCGGGGATAACTTGCCCCTACTCCTTAGCGTGCCCGTAAGGTGGGCGATCCCTTGATCGTCGACAGATCAAGCCCCGGTGAACCCGGATAAGATAGAGCCTCCTTCTCGGTGGAGAAACCTCTCCACAGATCTCACGGATGATAGAACGTGAGTACAGGAGATCACACGAGAAGGAACACTCACAACGCTCTCACAGGAATGCAACAAGATCGCTTAAGCACAAAGCAACAGAGAGCACGAACACAGCCCAGCCAAACTTCCCAAGTTTCTGTCTTGTTCGCTACCGCTCCTCTGCATCCAGCTTTGTCTCTTAAGCTCCGGCTCAACGTCGCCAGCTCCATCAGCACCACTGACTCACACCCTGACCCACTGACCTCTCTGAGCACTCAGTCCACTGGACACTCCTCCAGCTGAGCCTCCGTCAGTTGCCAGCCACGCCTTCGTCAGTTGCCAGTTGCGCCAGACGCCGTTGAGACCTGAAAACATAATAGATCCAAACCTGCTCCAAGGAAAGCCTCCCATTGACCCTCCTTGAGTGTTTGAATCACCTGCTATCACCTGCACACTCCAACAGAAGCTTAGCAATGCATATCAAAAAGAAATCAGCAAATAGCAGAGAATCGACAGTGAAAACAGACTTCTGACAGCATATTTGAATTAAAGTTCTGCTCCTGATCGGTCCCCAGACCGATCAGGGAGGAGCCTGATCGGTCACCAGACCGATCCAGCAGTCTTCTGCACACACCTGATTGGTCCCCAGACCAATCAGGCTTGAATGAACAGTGATTCTTTAATCAAATCCTAAGTCTCTGATCGGTCACCGGACCGTTCTGGACCTGATTAGCAAGGGAACTCAACTCACTGTTCGCTCCCTGATCGGTCAGCAAACCGATCAGGAGCTGTGCAGTGAGTGAATCACACACTCCCTGATCGGTCACCAAACCAATCAGACATCGCTGGATCGGTCACCAGACCGATCCACGAAGGAGCAGCTTGCCAACTCCCTGATCGGTCACCAGACCGATCCAGGGACGCAGACCTAGCCTTCCAAGCTAGGATTTCATTCACCTTAGCCCTCCAAGCTAAGGATTTTTCAATCTAACTCTCCAAGTTGGGAATTTGCACCTAACCCTCCAAGTTAGGACTTTTCACCTAGCCCTCCAAGCTAGGACTTTTCACCCAAGCCCTCTGAGTTAGACCTTCATCCAACCTAGCCCTCCAAGCTAGGCACCTGACCCTCCAAGCCAGGACTTTTCACCTAATTCTCCAAGTTGGGACTTTTCAGCTAACCCTCCAAGTTAGGACTTTTCACCTAGCCCTCCAAGCTAGGACTTTTCACCCAACCCTTCCGAATTAGGACTTTTCCAAACCTAGCCCTCCAAGCTAGGACCTGACCCTCCAAGCCAGGACTTTTTCACCTAATTCTCCAAGATGAGAATTTGCACCTAACCCTCCAAGTTAGGACTTTTCACCTAGCCCTCCAAGCTAGGACTTTTCACCCACCTCTTCCGAATTAGGACTTTTCCAACACCTGGCTTCACTCACCAGGACCCGGCTTCACTCACCGGGATTTCAACCTAGGTTCACAAGCTAGGACCTGGCTTCACTCACCAGGGTTTCATGCCCAGTCCCCGACCAAGACTTTAACCCAAATTCGCTCAACCAAACTTAAATCATTGTCAAACACCAAAACAACAACCGGGCCAGACTGCATCAACAGTGTGATGCATGCCAAGAGGGTAAGCAATCTAATTCATCACACAAAGGTAAAACCTTAACTAGCACTTCTTTACCTTTAGAGTTATTACATTTGGATTTATTTGCTTGAGGCAATCATTTTGATGGTGCCAAAGGGGGAGAATGGGTGGTTTAAGTTAGAATTTTGACTTGAAATGGATGGTTTAAGGTAGTTGTTTAACTTAAATCTTGGATGATTAAAAATGGGAGAAGACATGGATTAAGGGGGAGATTATCTCTTAGGTTTTAATATGTCTTACATTTTTAATGTTGTTTAGTGTTAAGTTGGGCTTGAAACTTAACATGGACCATGACTAGAATTGAAAATGGGAGAAGACATGGGTTAAGGGGGAGGTTACCTCTTAGGTTTGCTATGTCTTATGTTTTTCAATTGCTATTTATTGCTACTGTTATTGTTGGCTGTTATTTTATCTCTAAACTTAAACATATTGCCACACATCAAAAAGGGGGAGATTGTTGAGGCAATCAACCCTAGAATGATTGGAAGATCATGGTTTTGATGTGTGTGTGTGAATATGTTTAAGGTTAGAGTGTTATGTTGTATTTGATATATGTGATTGAGTTTACAGGACTTGGAGAATCACACATGGTGAACATATCCGAGGGACGAGAGCCAAGGGAGGAGGGCTCCAAGGGCAAGCCGGGAAGTGGACTTCAAGGGCACACGTGAAGGGTGGCATGGAGGCAAGCCAAGGGAAGGCTTGTGTGCACATCCGAGGGACGAGAGCCAGAGGAAGATGACTTCAAGGGGCGAGCCAAGGGAGTGAACCTGAAGGCACACGTAAAGGAGAATGTGAAGAATGGCTGTAAGTGAGTGGGCAGTCGACTGGCCAGAGGGCAGTCGACTGCCAAAACTCACAAAAAGTTTACAGCTTCTTACCAGTCGACTGGTAGTCCCCGAAAACTAGCCGTTGGCTAGCAATTAATGTATGAATATCTATTTTGAAATAAGAATCATAGTGGTCATGGTTACATTTTATATTTGTTATATGTGTACAAATTGTCTATTACTTTACATTGTAGATAACGTGGTGTGTGGTGCTATACAGGAGATCATATTGGATAAAGCATTGGAATGATTATAGTGTAATTTGGTATTAGTCTATCTTGACTATAGAATTACACTAGTACACTTTGTGTGTATTGAGCAGGATCGATATGAGGTGATTCAATTTATACTGACTATATAATCGAACAAGACCTCGATTATTATGATGTACATGCTTTTAATCCAGATATAATAACGGACATATGTACTTAATATTTATTTCTTTAATTTACTAATGGCCAAGATTTATTCGTTAAATCAATAGGCCCGGTAAATTGGAAAATAATATTATTTACATGGTGTGTCGTTGATTATAGAAGGAAACCGTGAACTAATTATTTAAGATGATAATGTCCCCTTGAGGAGCTCATAAAGATTATCATTTAAATCCTACAGGTGGATGGTCAGACATGATAATAAGGTTGAGTGGTACTACTCATGGAGTTAGATATTAATTAATTAAATTATCAATAATTTAATTAATTAATGGACATGTGATGTCTTATACACGGGGAGATTATGTACACATAATATGCTGGAGCCCATATTTAATTATGGGGTTGGTGCGATAGTTCAATGATAACTCATTAGTGGAGCGGGTTATCATTAACGGGTCAGGTTTAGGATCCATTAGGAGACCAAAACCAACTCCTCCTTATGGTCCCTATTGTAGCCTATAAATATCTAATGAGTCATGAAACCAAATCAATAATAATTAACCTAAGCCTCTCTATTCTTTTCTCTCTCTCACTCTCTCTCTCTCTCCTAGGGTTGGGCGGTGCCTAGTGACTGCCCAATAACTAGTGTCACGATGAGCATCAAATTTAGATATTTATAAGCTAAAAACCCTTGGCTAAGAAAGTTAAAGTGTAGGATAGGGGCCTCAGGTCGTATTTTTCCAAGGACTAGTTTAGGATGTTTGATTCAAGCTTGAAGTTTTTATCGTCAAATGTTTTGGGTTTTCATATTAGAATGGGGGTTTGTTTTGCAAATAAGAATGAAATAGCAGTAACAAAATGACTTAGCTAAGCAAGGTAAGAATTAGGAAATTTCACACTAAACTTAACCCTACTTGAAAACTAAACAATTCACCCTTGAAAATTAATAGATTGAAATTCAATATTGAAATTGAGTGCAAGGAAGCTATAACTAAGCAAACAAAATTAAATGCAAGCTGTTTCTTAACTATCGGCAGTATTGTAAAGTCTGGACAAGAAATGCTTAAGAAACAAAACTAAATTGCAGTTGAGATTTCCCGATTGGTCGACAGACCGATCAGATGCACTCCTGATCGGTCGACAGACCGATCAGATGATGTCTGGATCGGTCAAACAGACCGATCAGTATCTGAAAGTAAGCTGATACAGAAACAAACTATTACAGAAATGGATTCAAATCGAAATCTAACAACAACAGATTAAGTCCTTCACCAAATCCTCTTCCTGCCGTCACCCAAGAATCAAACCAGGAACCCCCTAGCTTGAAATCAACAAGATCTAGCTCCCGAGGACGATTTGCATCAGATCCGTGTTCGGGCTGATTCTTCCTTCGATCTTCTCCTTCTTGACGAGTGTTCTGGCAATGATGGATCAGCAACTCTCAGTATTCCTCAGAGAACCCCTCTAAGTTGTTCTGATAGCTACGAGCGATGAAGGCTTCAATCAAGAGTTGATCGGATGAAGCAAGCTTGGGCGAAACCCTCATCGGAGCTTGGTAGCGACGAGATTACCTCACAAACTTCTCGGGAATTCAATTTCTTGATTGGGAACTGGCAAAGACTTGAATCTGAAGTGGCTGCGCAAAGAATCGGAGGAGAAAAGCTCAAGAACACGAAGAATAGTGAAATCGCGACGACGCCAGATCTGATCAGAGGAGGTTGTTTTATTAGTTAGCAATGAACGACTGTGATTGTTCTGGCCTCATCCGATGGCCGGATCTTCTCAGATCTGAACTAAAATTCCTAGATCTCCATCAATGGCTCTGATCTACTTCTTCTTGGCTTGGATCAATCAGATCTGCGGCGGATGGCTCAGATCTTCCCTTCTCTTGAATGGATAGTTGAAACTCCCCTTAAGCTTGATCCAACGGTCAGATGGACTCCAATTTGGTTCAAATTTTAGATCCTGATCTGTGGTCATGATTAGCCCTATCTTGAGCTCGGATTGATCAAAAGTTCACTGATGGCTCAGATCTACTTGTTCCTTGATCGGACGGCCCATATTGATCCAATGTTTGATTGACTTGATCCTAGTCCAATTCTGGCTCAACTTGATCCAATCGGATCTAGGTCCATGATCCTTCAAAGCCTACAAAAATTAGATTCAAATTAGATATCAAAACATCTCAAATATGTAAAGATTTGCAATAAAAACCAAAATAGAGTTAATCCATGGAACCTAGTGTAAATTCAAGATTAAGCATGTAAAAAATGGATCAAACATGGATTTTAGAGCCTAAATTAACTAACAAAATGGTAATTATCAGTGCCGACAACAAGGAAGAAGGAAGCTCACGACTAGGGTTTGGGAAGGGGATAATTCCTTCTTCTTCTCTTCATCCTTTTCTTCTCTTCTTCCCCAAGGCATGCAGCAACAAGGAGAGGAGGAGGCGACAGCCGACGGTGCACCACTTGGTGAAGGTTTCGGCCGGTGCAAGGAAGAGGAAGGAGAAGAAGCTTGCGGCGCAAGGAGTGCTCTCTCCTTTGGTGGTCGGCACAAGCAAGGAGAAGGAAAGGCTTTCTCTTTTGTGGCTGGCGCAACCTTCACTTGGTCGGCACAAGCTTTCTCTTTTGTGGCCGGTGCATCCTTCTCTTGGTCGGCGCAAGCAAGAGGAAGAAGAAGGTGGCTTTTAGTGGCTTCGTTTCTTTGAAGATCGTCGCCCACACGACGTCCAAGAAGAGGATAGGAATACAATGGAAGATCAAGAGGTAAAACAAGAGGTATAATCTTGTTTTTGTTATTCTTTAATTGTATTCATATTGTTTACATGGACCCCAAAGATAAACATAAGAACCGACGATCCAATAATTCGTCATCTATTCCGTGGCTATTCGACAAAGGAGTTTGATTGCTTGAACAACAAGTTTGTTCAAGCGATCACTCAATCGAATAGCACGATGATGAAAAAGGTTGTCCGGAAAGTTTTCTTTCCATCCGAATTTGTTCTAATCAATACAATTTTAATCCGAGGACATGGAAAGGAATCCTAACCGAATGAAACCAACACGGAGTTCACTCTTTCAAGACTTCTCACCACTTAATATTTAATCCCTTAGAATTTTTTCCTTTGCTAAGTATTTGGTCTCTTTGACCTACTTGGACTTGCCACTTGCCAGACATCAAGTCTCCTTGACCTACCTGGACTTTTACATTGCCAAACATCTGATCTCCTCGACTTATTTGGTCGACTTTCCCTTTGCCAAACATATGGTCTTCTAGACCTACTAAACTTTCTCTTTGCCAGACATAATGTCAGTTTTGACTTGCCTAAACTTTCTCTTTATTAATCATTTGTTCAACCTTGACCTAACTAAATTTTTCTTTACTAGTCATCTAGTTAATATTGAT
The DNA here is from genome assembly GCA_024364735.1 of Boesenbergia rotunda. Taxonomy (NCBI): domain Eukaryota; kingdom Viridiplantae; phylum Streptophyta; class Magnoliopsida; order Zingiberales; family Zingiberaceae; genus Boesenbergia; species Boesenbergia rotunda. The sequence continues at coordinate 501,168 of JAGFNQ010003851.1, read as the reverse complement.
CTGACTAAACTTCTTATATTTGTAAATTATTTATGATTTTATACATTATTTAATGCACATCTACTTGTATTTCAAAGCATAACATATTTTCATGCACCCTATTTCTTATGACTTCGCTACTATATTTCCCTTTTGTTCGGAGATCTGCATTTTATGTGTTTTTATTAACAAGATACAATTTGGAGCAGAAACGGAGCGGAACCGAAGCAAAACATGAGCTGAAGCTCGAAGCAGCCGACCACATGGCCAAGCCGTATGGTTCCACAGAGTCGTGTGGGGTCTCTAATGCCTTAGCTAGCACGACCGTGCCTCCCCCGCCGCAAGATGCACAGGCTGGTAGTGTCTCTTGGCATGGGCCATGCGACCATTTTCCAGTGCCATGCATAGTGGGACCGTGCCTCCTAGTATGGCCTGTGTGGCTACTGCCGCAACCAACATGGCACAATTGTGTAGATTCACATGGCCATGCCAATGGTCACACGCCCCTGTTATAAAAGCCTCTCTTCCCCTAGGGCAACACACCTTTGGCTTAGGGTTAGCCCCTTTGCCTTAGGAAAGGATTCTCCCCTCTAGGGGAGACCCTAAAGCCGCCAACTTCGCCACCATCGATGATCCATCCACCTCCGAAGCAAGGAAATTCTCTAAGAAGACTGGCAACACATCGATAAATATTATCTTCTCTCTTCTCTTCATGTTTTGAGTTGTAGATACTTTATTTCTTGTCTTTGTATTATATCCTCTTTATAATGGAACAGTTACCCCGATCTAGGATGTAGGGAGTATCTATTGTATAATGTTGATGTCTAAACTATAGATTTATGTATTTCTATATTCAATGAGATGCTTATTGTCTTGTTCTATATATATTGTGCCTTGTATGTGTTTGATAAAATGTGTGTGTGGTAAATATATATAGTTGTCAAGGTTTGACCGCCATATAGAGGGAATGCCCTAGATTGTATGATTGGGGAGCCCTTAGTGACAGAGAGCTACCTTTAACCAGTTATCTTGAGCATTACCTCGAAATGGAGGTCAATCATTTATAAGAGATTAGGTAATAATACTTAATGAGTTTCTCTCTATCCCTTGTTAGAAAATATTTTGCATAATCTAGAGTAGTATAATGGGGAGCCCTGATTGTGAGTCTGCAAGTGCACGAAAATAAAATATCGATCCACATAGACTGTTGATTAAGCACTAGTCGATTATGCAAAGGTAAACTATCTAGACAATCGTAGGGTTGGTCTAAAAACTTGCTAAAGATAGAGGAGCGAAGAAGAGAGACGGAGAGTTAATCTTTGGGAGAAAGGTTGGATGAGTGGAATTTATGATTTCGATTTCACTACAATGATAGTTTATGCCCTATGGATTATTCATATCCTAATCTCCATATCTATGTTCTTATTGTTGTGATGTATACTAAAAGTCTTGTTTTTGTATAAGACATCTACGTTTTGAAAGAGAATTACAAAATCACTGTTTGCATATTTATATTAATATATGTATAATGTCTAATACTATGCATTATAGATAACATGGTGTGTAGTGTCACATAGAAGATCATGTTATCAGTTCCTTGCAGAGTATAAGTAGAGGCTTACAACCGAGGTGGAGTTGGACAAACCATCGACATGGTTATAGTGTAATTTGGTGTTGGTTTATCTTGACCATAGAATTACACTAATACACTTTGTGTGTATTGAGCAAGACTGAGATAGAGGTGATCCAATTTATACTGACTTTATAATTAGATCAGACCTTAGTTTATTATGGAGTGCATACTCTGAATCCCGATATAATAATGGGCACTTGTACTTAGTATTTATTTCTTTGATTTATCAATGAGCGAGATTTATTCTGTTAAATCGATAGGCCTGGTAAATTATATTGGGAAATAATATTATTTACATGGTGTGTCGTTGATTATAGACGGAAACTGTGTCCTGGTGAGTCAGGATGATGATGCCCCCTTGATGAGCTCATAAGGTTCATCATGTTAAATCCTGCAGGTGGACTTGGTCCAATATGATGATAAGGATGAGTGGTACTAATCAAGGAGTTAGATGTTAATTAATTAAAATTGTCAGTAATTTAAATTAATCAACGGATATTCGATATCTTAAACACGGGGAGAAATTGTACTCATAATAGGTGGAGATCATATATAAATATGGGGGTTGGTGAGGTAGTTCAATGAAGACCCTTTAGTGGAATGGATCTTCATTAATGGATCGGGCCTTAATCCATTAGGTGGCCAAGACCCAACTCCTCCTCATGATCTCTATTGTAGCCTATAAATACCCCATGAGCCATCAAGAGAAAACCCCTAAGTGTCTCTATTCTATCCTCTCTCTCTCTCAATCTCTCTTTTGGGTTGTGCGGCGCCGATCATCCAAAAGCTCTCCGGTCGATTGCTGTTGTTGCTCCAGTTGGGGTGGACAGCAAGTTGTGGCTTCTCCTGTGGCTTCTCCAGACAGCGCATTACTTCTCCGGACAGCAACTTGTGTTGTTGTGGAGAATGGTAGCACTATGGAGAAGGCAGCGCAACACGCTGTGGAGAAGACAACACAGCAAGTTGTGTTCTCTGGACAGCAACTTGTGTTGATGTGGAGAATGGCAATGCTATGAAGAAGACAGCGCAACAAGTGTTGTGGAGAAGACAACGCAACACGATGTGGAGAAGATCGCCTTGCTTCTCCATGCAAGGTGTTGGCTTCTGGACTGCTGTGGAGAAGAATGTGGCCATGCAAATGTGGAGAAGAGCCTTGCTTCTCCATGCAAGGTGCTGGCTTCTCCATGCGTGGACATGCAGGTGCAGTGGCTTTTCCATGCGTGGATAGCATGCAAACGGAACAACATTTAAGGGAGATAAGAAAAGGGAGAAGGTAGAGGGGAGAACATCTCCTTCTTTGATCGGCGCAAGCAAGAAGAGGGAGAAGGGTTTTGGTGACTTCGTTTCTTGGAGGATCATCGACCACACGACGTCCAAGAAGGGGATAGGTCATACAATAGAAGATCGCGAGGTAACGAGAGGTATAATCTTCTCTTATGGCTCTTTGATTTCTATCATTTTATATGTGGTTGATTAATTATCTTTATGTTAATTATTTGATAATTAATTGTGATAATTAATCATGTTGGACCCTGATGATAAACACAAAAATCGGCGATCCACTCGTTTCCTTTTCCGCGACTAATTGGTTAGGCGAGTTACAAGGCTTAACCATCAAGTTTGGCCAAGTTGTAACTCGAATCAATTAGTACGGCGACGAGACGGTCATTTTGGAGATAGGTCTCCATTCGGATTAAATTTTTAATCCGTGGACATAGAGAGGTTTCCTATGGATGACCCGGTATTCACTTAGGAAACCCGCCAAACTATCCAACAATTATAGAGATTCTAACTAGGTACCGGTGTTAACCCTGCAGAAGTGCACCGGAATCCTTCCCTCTTGGACATCCAATGCCTTTAAGTAGAATAGGTAACCTAGAAAGTCCGATTTAAGGTAACCCTTTGTCACTAAGGGCTCCCGACCATACGTCTCTAAATTACACTAAACACTTCTTAACACAGGATAGGGAGAAACTCATTTAAGTAGTGTTAGTTAATCTCTGGTAAAGGATTGACCTCCATTTTGAGGCAATTTCCGAGATGTCCGATTAAAGGTAGCTTCTGTCACTAAGGTACCTCGGTCATATGATCTCGGACATTCCCTCTATGTGACGGTCAAATCCTCGCAACAACATGTATTCACCATACAAGTATTTTAACAAACATATACAAAACATAATACACATAGAACAAGACAATAAATACTTCATTGAACATAGAAATGCACAAATACATAGTCTATACATCAACATTACATAATAGTTACTTCTTACATCCTAGATTGGAGAAACTACTCCATTACATGGAAGATACAATAAAAAGACAAGAAGTAAAGCAATCTACAATCCTAAATAAAGATTGAGGAGGAGAAGGATTATCTATGTAGCGTGGGTCTTCATGGCTGCATTCCTCACTCCAGAGGTGGACAGATCACCGAAGATAAAGGCTCTAGCTAGGGTTTCCCTTAGAGGGGAAAACCATTTCCCAAGCCAAGGGGCAGAGCCCCAAGAGGCAAGATGTGTGTGTGTGGGGGGGGGGGGGGGGGGGGGGGGGGGGGGGGGTGCAGGCCGTGTGGTCCCGCATAACCATCTCATGCAGGAGTGGTGGCATTTGCACGACCCCGGCGATCCTGCACGACCATGTCGTGTGGGAGCAGTGATAGCCGCATGACCTCGACTGATGGGTATAGCTTGGCGGGTTTCCTAAGCAAATACTTGGTCGTCCTTGAGAGACCTCTCCATGTCTACGGATTAAAAAATTTAATCCGAATGGAACCCGTCTCCCAACGACCATCTCATCATCATATTGTTCGGTACAAATTACAACTTGACCAATCACAAAGATCGAGCCTTGTAATTCTCCTAACCAAACGACTGTGAAAAACACGACGAGTGGATCGCTAGTTTTTGAGTTTATTATCGGGGTCCAAATAATTAATTATTCAACATGTTAACAAATAATCAAAACGATAATAATTAATTAATATCCACATGAAATGACGAGACTAAAATAAAAGGAGCCAAGGAAGAGTATATACCTTCCATTACTTTACGATCTTCTACCATATGACCCTCCCCTCTTGGACGTCGTGTGGGCGATGATCTACCAAGAACCGTGGTTACCAAGTCGATCCCTTCTCCTTGCGTCAACCAATCCCTAACCAAAGGGATGCCGCCGGCCACTCCAAGGAAGAAGATAATCCAAACACAAATCCTACTATTCCTCTCCTCCACCGCCGGCATCCAAACTATGAGTTGCTTCGAGACAAAGTTACAAACAACTTTGCTACTTGGGGAGCAACTTCTCCATAGTCCAAAGCCAGCAGCCCGCACCCAAAGCCTCTCCACAGGCTGCAGCCACCGCATCTGCATAGCCTACAGCCTGCCGTTCGGCGCCCAAGTTGTGTGACACTCCATGCATCTCCACAGCCAGTAGCCGCCGCGTCTTCACAGCCTACTTGTACTGCCCCATTGGAACAGATTAATTGCGTGAAGGAACTGCTCCCTTGGAGCAGTTTTAATTGCTTGCAATGCAATTAATCTCCACGCATGCAATTAATCGATTAATTGCATGCAATGCAATTAATCTCCACGTTGACCATGGCTTGGAGAAGCAAAATTGGAGAAAGTCGTGAGCAGCTTTTCCTCTCCAATGGAGAAAGCCATGAGCCACTTCTCACCTTTGAGAAGATCCGTGAGCCACCTTCTCTCCTTTGAGAAGATTTCTCCTTTGGAGAAAATAACCATCGGCGCCGAGAGGAGAGAGAGAGAGAGAGAGAGAGAGAGGAGGAGAGGAGAGGAGAGGAGAAACTTAGGGGGCATTTAGTAGGCTTATTTTCAATTTTCATTTTCTATAGAAAATGCAGTTTTCTGGAAAACATGTTTGGTTTGTATTTTTCAGCATTGTTTTCCAGAAAAAGATATAGCGTTTTCTGAAAAACTAGAGAATGAAAAAAAATCATTGTCCAGAAAATAATAAAATATGATTTTCTGGAAAATGAAAATAGAAAATTGAGCAAACCAAACGCCCCTTAGGATTTCCTTGTGTTTCAATTGGATTAATTCATTCACTTGGTTTTATGCCACATGGGGTATATATAGGGCTACGATAGGGACCATGAGGAGAAGTTGGATCTTGGCCTACTAATGGATCCAAACCCGATCCATTAATGAAGATCCATTCCACTAAAGGATCCTCATTGAATTACCTCATCAACCCTCATATTTACATATGGGCTCCACCTATTATGAGTCATCCATCCCCCTATGTTTAAGATATTGAATCTCCGTTGATTAATTTAAATTATTGACAATTTTAATTAATCAACTTCTGGCTCCTTGACTAATACCACACAACCTTATCATCATGTCGGATCAAATCCACCTGCAGGGTTTAACATAATGAACATTATGAGCACATCAAGGGGGCATCATCATCCTAACTCCCAGGACATGGATTCCGTCAATAATCAATGGCACACCATATAATTAATAATATTATTTTCCAACTTACCGGGGCTATCAATTTAGCAGAATAAATCTCCCCCATTGGTAAATCAAAGAAATAAAATATTAACTATACGTGCCCGTTATTATATCGGGATTTACGCTCTATTTACTTGGAGGTGAGGGAACTAAAATAAAGGATTATTTTCCGCTGCGGAATGTTTTCTTCTATTTACTTGATTTAAAAATTTTAAATAGATGGAAATTATATTCCATCGGTGGATAAATTTCTGAGGAAAAATTAACCCTTTCAAATTGGACTGAAAGATGATGGAACGAAGGATAAATAAATAAATTACGTATTTATCCATTATTTTTTTTATAATTTGCCGAATCAAACTTCCCTTGTCACGCCCCGAGGAGTCGCTCGTCCGATACCGACCGGACAGCTACTCCCTCGTCCCGGCGGACAATTCAAAAACTAGACCACCGCGACTACCTCAGTCGGCTTGTACCGCAGCCTATAAGGCTGGAACAAGCGACCGTATAATGAGCAAAACGAAAACGACGATAAAAGCTGTGTACCGGTATGACTTACGACAAACACAAAGCACAAGGCCCCCATGGCTCACAAAAGTACAACTATACCGTCGTATAAAAGGACACGACCAAACACGAATACAGCAGCAAAAAAGTAATGTAAAAGAACAGAGAATGGATACCAACAAGTACTACTACAAAGTAAAAGAAACATCCCGGAGTCATCTCGAAGAAATACGCGAACTGGAACAGGCTGCCGGGCACTCTAGACAATCATCCTGAAATAAAAACAGGGAGCTAATGGGGTGAGTCACAGAACTCAGCGGATATCTCATCAGATATACAAGATAGTCTAAGCTAGCAATAGTGTAACAAACTATCGAAATAAACATAGGTAAGAGCAGTGGTAAGCATAACTGGAATAGGAATAGAAATACCATACCAATCTAGCTGAGTCGTCGAAACCAGACATAAGGGTCTCTTGTATGTGTATGTCAATCAAATGCAACATCCAAGTATAACAAGCACGGCAAGTGCAAAAGATGCGTATGCACATGGTGCAATGACATGGTCACCTCTGTCGCCGGTCAGACATCGTCACCTATGTACGGGAGGAAGCTGAGCGGAGGCCACCCTCCGGCGTAGAGCTGTGACTGCCGTCCGTACTCTGCCATCGCTACTCCTGAGCAACCGAGTAAACGGTATGCTGCCGGCGTAACACCCCTACTCCATGACCTATCCTGGCAATATCACTAATAGCCCCAGGCCAAGACCTATCCTGGCGATATCTCTATCAGCCCCAGGCCATCACCTATCCTGGCTATATCACTAATAGCCCCAGGCCAAAACCTATCCTGGCGATATCTCTATCAGCCCCAGGCCATCACTGGAGGATATCTCTATCTGAGTGTTAACACCTACCCCATGTATATAAATGGGGGAGAGACCTCTCTCTCTCAACTCCTGGTATATGGACTACTCAAGGAGGGACCTCTGCCTGCTACCACGCTCCGATTCACTAACCCATGAGTGCATGAGCGGAGCAGCACAGAGCACACTACCCATACCACGTCAACCACTAACCCATGAGTGGTCGTATGGATAGGTCAGTATGACTGTCGACCTGACTCACCCATAAGGGTCCACTGATCGACAGTGATGCACAGTGCACGATGATGCATGACTCTGGTCAAACAGCATCCACTATCTAATCCACCTATATCAACATGATATGCAAGGATCATAAGTAATGCACCATAACCTAGATCCTAAAGGTATAGGTATCACATGCCAAGTATATCATAAACAGTATCAGCCAAGGTAGAGCAGGTATAAAATACTACATTACCCTACCTCTAAACATAGCATATCAAGCATATCAACTATGACTAATCTAAAAGATAAGTCAGAGGTACACGCCTTTGAGTAGGTGCTCATACGCGAAGAGAACCTCCCCTCCAAAATCCGCAAGGAATAACCAAGTCAGTGTCCTGTATCAAAACAAATAACAAATATAACTTAGCTATTTATACAGCTATTAAATAAACCAACCCAACCAACCACGATTGGATTCAAATTAGGTCTAACCTAAACCAAATCCAATCAACTCAAAGCACTCCAGGTCAAGCTTCGTGTCAACACACAACTAAGACCTAATAGATCAGAACCTCAACCTCCAAAAGTCAAAGATCAGGAGATCAAGAAGAAGACTTTCCTAGATGTATCCAAACTCATGCAACCAAGGCTCACGACACAGAATAGAAGAAACTACATGACACACAATTTTGGCACCAGGAACCAAAGACAACAAATCAGTATCATAATACTCCACCTATCTCCGAGCCCATCAACTGCTCACCCTCACCAACCCACGACAAGCTCAAGCTCACAAGCTCAAACCGCAGAATAGAAGCCACACCTCCAAACAAAAGAGACAAAACTTTAACAGAGCAATAGGCATCCAAGATCTAAACTAAATTCGAAACCTTAGCTCACGATCGACAGAACATTTCACGAGCCAAAATCATAGCATATTAAAAATCAATGAACCGCAAGAACACAACATCACTAGCTCAAATGAATCCAACCACTCACAGATCATGCCCACGCTTAAAACAAGCTCACGGCCAAGGAAGGAGTAAGATCAATCCAATTCTTATTCTACACTCTAAACCAAGGTAGAGATCCGAATAAGAACAAACCAGTGTATAAATCCGAACAATAACAGAGATTAGATTTCCAACATCGAAACCAAATCCTATGCAAACCAAGCAACAGATCAATATCCCTTACCTTGATTGTGGCCAACGGAAACCATAGCTCAAATCCGAGTGTAGCTTAGATCACCGGAACGAAACCCTAGATCATCACCGCCGATCCTTCCTCTGCTCAAATCCGAGTGTTCCAGCCACCGATCAGAGAGTCTAGTCAGAGATCTCATTCCCAATGCGTGCCCCTTAGCCCAAGACCTCAACCCCGACGTAGAGCTGAGAGACCCTCGCTCTCGATCTCGTTCGATCAAGACCAACGGCAGCATGGCAGAGGAAAGGCGAAGCCGTGATGGGGAGGAGAAGAGCGGACGGAGGGAGTTGGGTGCTATCGACCGCGAGTGATGGCTGCAAGGAAAAGAAAGCAGAGAGGAGATCTGGCATCGGCTTCTTCTCCATGGTTGCAGGCGATTGAAAAGGTGTCGGCGGCGTTAGGGTTCGCGACACCGAGCGAGGGGGGGAAAGAGTTTAGTAAAAGGGGGGCCTTTTTGCAACTAAACCCCTGCATTTATCGATTTTCTCACAGTAGCCCTAAAAATTCGAAAGTTTTGCCTTTTAACCTCCTAAACTTTCGGTATTTTAACATTCTCCCCCACTAATAAAAATTTGGTCCCCAAATTTCGTTGTCACCTGTGCTAGGTACAATCAAATAGTACAAAACACTGAACGAATCCCTCACCTGTACCTCAAACAAGTGGGGGGTAGCGAGCTCGGATAATATCCTCGAGCTCCTGGGTCGTCTCGGCCTCCGTGTGATGCTGCCATCCAACCCTAACCAACCGAATCGTCTTTTTCCGTAGCTAACGCTCCCGGAATCCAAGAATCCGTACAGGTGCCTCCTCATAAGTAGCGTCAGGCTGGAGCGGAACCGGCACCTCGGATAAAATGTGTGTGGCGTCTGACCCATATCCTCTAAGCCTAGATATAGGGAACACATCGTGGATGCCGATCAAAGACGGTGGAAGTGCTTGGCGATAAGCTACAGCTCCAATCCTCTCCAGAATCTGGAACGAACCATATACCGTGGAGCTAGCTTACCTCTGAGACAAACACGTTTCACCCCTTTCGTGGGTGAAACTCAAAGGAAAACATGATCACCTGGGGCAAACTCTATGGGTCTGCGCCTCCGATCAGCATAGCTTTTCCGGCGATCCCGCGCAGCTAATAATCTCCGTCTGACAGTCCGTACTAACTCTGCCTCGTGCTAAAACTCTTTGGGGTCTCAACAGCTGAGTCTCACCGACCTCATCCCAGAGGGTGGGTGTCCTGCACGCCCTACCATACAACGCCTCAAACGGTACCATCTGTATCGCCGAATGGAAGCCGTTGTTGTAGGCGAACTCCACCCAAATGCGAATGGTCCTCTCAACCGCCCCCAAAGTCCATCACACACGAGCGCAGCAAGCCCTCTAGAACCTAAACAGTACGCTCGGTCTGCCATCTGTCAACAGACGACAACTAAACCGAATCGCAGCTATGCACTCGTAGCTCGTAGGAGACTCCTACCAGATTCCAGAGAAATCCCTAAAATCTAGTAGTCTTCCTATCGTATATCTCTACCAAGTGATCCATCGAGTCCATCCTACGGATCGAAGGAAAATGCATAGATTTGGGTAATCGTTCAATGATCACCCAAATCGACTCGTGTTGCCTCTATAAACCAACGTATTAGGCTTTCTCTCGTAGGGAATTCTTCGAGAGTAAGACCGCTAGTCTCTGACGCTCCCTGTGGGTTATGAGCCCACCACGCTACCACTGCGTCAATCGACGTATCAATAGTCTGAATACGAAGACTCTCAATGTCCTTTTCCATGTCGTTATGCTAACAGAAACGTTTCGAATCCCTGTACACTCGGGTACATCCTGAGGATATCGTAAAACTAGGTCAATGCGCCACCGAAGTAAATTCTCCAGGACCGGAGATGATCTCACGACGGTACCACCTATTACGGAATAAACTGTTCCGCATACACCACGAGGACCCCTACGTCCGATGCCCTAAGGCTACTCTACCTCGAACACACCGAGGGTAATAATCTCTAACCAGAGTACACCTAATCTGATCGACAAAAGTGTCCAATCATCCAAAGGTAACAACATGTGCTCATATACCCAATCAAGAATACATCCGGATGTTGTCTACGAATAGTAACGGCTCATCCCAACCTCCTAAGGCACCAGACTCGATCAATCCACGTGGTGGCCAGATCATCGGTATGCCCATACAACATACCAAGGGCATAACTGATCGAGGGATCATCGTCTAACCATCAGCTACAACCGAACAACTAATCAACATCATCCCTATCAAGGGTGATCAACCCTAGGATCACTTGTGCCACATCTATAATCTGATCGTCCGGATACACAAGAAACTATGCAGATTAGGTTAATCACTTAACGATCACCCAATTCACCTCAAGCCCTCTCCGAGTCCTAAGTAAGTCCATGACAAGATCCTTAATACCAGTTCTTATTTCCAACCATAAATTGGAATCGTCTAGTATAACCCAGCGAGTCTCTAAGATTCAATCTTCATCTATTGACATACCAAATACCTAACCACAACATCCGCGATATCCTCCCTAATATCGATCCACCAACGGAAACGCCTCCAGTCTCTATATCTTCGGTATTACCTGCAAAACACACAAACCAAGAACGGTGAGCCTCACTTGCCTCATAGGTGAGAGAATCAGTGAAGCTCCTCCATAAATAGGTCAGAAAATTTTCAAACAATAGAAAACGCTAGAACACTCCTTCGGACTGGCGTCCGGATATTCTCGAACTACGGAAACATTCGAGAGCTAAGGCTACCACTGACATCAGTACGGCCCAGTGACAATAGGAAAACCCTAACGTCCACGTGCTAGAATCTCTAGCTCTGAAACAAGTAGATACTGTAACCTAGTCGTCTCTGATACCAATGAACCACCACATGGACTGGTTTGGAGGTCAACTCGTAACCACTCTCCCTTGCCAACCAACAGTATACCCCTCGAGGCCCGTCCTCGATAACCTCCACCGATTACGGTCGAATTTCTTAGGTGTTACACAGCTAACACCAAATTCACCGCACCATATCCGTTCTAATTCTCGATGTATCATCGAGAATATTAAACACGTACTACCTGTCTATGAGTCATGATACCTCATAGGCTAGAATAACGTCAGACCAGTCGACTAACCGTCGTCTCGTAACCCGATATACTCCAACTCCGCTCCAAAAGATGATAGAGACACACAATCTCTTAGGAGTATCCCAAGGTAATCGAAAAGTAATTATTTGTTTCCTGAGTACCGTCCTTAGTGTCTTCACATAAAGGTAACTCAGTCACGTAAGTGATTTGCATCGCTGCACAAACCAGAAGTCCAAAGGTACCTTCTTGGTTATCTAAACCAAGTACGAGCGAAAATCCCGCAAGTGTCAAGCAACTAGCTCTACACTCCTCCGGATCGGTACAAGTCACATTTGACTGTACTATTTAGGTTATCTAACCAAGTATAACGAATTCAAGGTCAAAAGTCCCACGGAACATGATACATCTATCCTCTATCCACTGAAATGATGAACAGTGAATATCATCTCTACTGCATCCAGCAAGTCATGTCCTCCAAACATGCCATCTAAGATATCTATACGGAAATATATAATCCTAACCGCCCAAAGCTCCATGAGCTAAAGTGGATCGATCCTATGTCGATCGAGCCAACTACGATATGCAACCTCCAATAGGTTGTCGTCCAATTTAACCCTAACTTCCCAACTCATCAGTCGGTACTATTGAAGTATCAATATTCTCCACGATACGATCGAATTCACAACGTGTCATCCGATCATCTCTTTAATCAACCTTGATCATAATGGTGATTTGGAAAAGCTTGACTAGGTGTCAATCGAGCTACCTCCAAGTCAATGGGTACCCACCCTAACATCATGGGAATCGATATCCAATCCCTCTCGGAAAATATCCATCCAACCTATCCAAGGGAGAGTATACAAAAGTATAAGCGATACTCAAGAGATATATATCTATGAAAGTCATACTCATATTCCAGCTATATCGATCTTTTACTATCAGTTATAGTATATAGCTAGTTCTACACTTCCTGCATCAATGCAGGTTGTGTACTCACTCGTACCCTCTAGGTCACCTAACTCAGCACAAGCAAACCAGAAGTCTAAAACTCCCCGATATAGGAGAAATCATCACTGTATCGATATGCAGTCTCAATGTCTCACACAGTCGATAACAACTGATACTAGTATACAACTGGTATGGGACAGGAATTCTATAACTTGATTTCCTTAACCTCCGATATGTTATTGACAGGTTCGACCCTCGTCTTCCGATCATATATCGGTGCTACTCGAGAATCAACATTCTCTGCATCCTAGACGAGTCAGCAACATGTCAACCAGTCACCTATAATCGACTCCCAACATGGTCGCAAATAAACTGGATCGACTACATGTCTTCCAGCCAAAACATATCTACAAGTACCTACCGGTCAAGAATATAAGTCGATATACAATCCCAACAAAATAATAAAATGTCCAACCCTACACTAGACAGTGAATACCAGGAGAGGTAAATGAGTCGTGACATATACCTCGTGTCTCCTGAAGATGTCCCATCGCTGCCATGTCCCAATCATGTCTATCGAGAAAACGACCCCGACACAAAATCCGAAGACTCCCACACGACCACAAGGTATCTCGCAACCTGGGCTCTGATACCAAAAATTGTCACGCCCCGAGGAGTCGCTCGTCCGATACCGACCGGACAGCTACTCCCTCGTCCCAGCGGACAATTCAAAAACCAGACCACCGCGACTACCTCAGTCGGCTTGTACCGCAGCCTATAAGGCTGGAACAAGCGACCGTATAATGAGCAAAACGAAAACGACGATAAAAGCTGCGTACCGGTACGACTTACGACAAACACAAAGCACAAGGCCCCCATGGCTCACAAAAGTACAACTATACCGTCGTATAAAAGGAAATGACCAAACACGAATACAGCAGCGAAAAAGTAAAGTAAAAGAACAGAGAATGGGTACCAACAAGTACCACTACAAAGTAAAAGAAACATCCCGGAGTCATCTCGAAGAAATACGCGAACTGGGACAGGCTGCCAGGCACGACAATCATCCTGAAATAAAAACAGGGAGCTAACGGGGTGAGTCACAGAACTCAGCGGATATCTCATCAGATATACAAGATAGTCTAAGCTAGCAATAGTGTAACAAGCTATCGAAATAAACATAGGTAAGAGCAGTGGTAAGCATAACTGGAATAGGAATAGAAATACCATACCAATCTAGCTGAGTCGTCGAAACCAGACATAAGGGTCTCTTGTATGTGTATGTCAATCAAATGTAACATCCAAGTATAACAAGAACGGCAAGTGCAAAAGATGCGTATGCACATGGTGCAATGACATGGTCACCTCTGTCACCGGTCAAACATCGTCACCTATGTACGGGAGGAAGCTGAGCAGAGGCCACCCTCCGGCGTAGAGCTGTGACTGCCGTCCGTACTCTGCCGTCGCTACTCCTGAGCAACCGAGTAAACGGTATGCTGCCGGCGTAACACCCCTACTCCATGACCTATCCTGGCAATATCACTAATAGCCCCAGGCCAAGACCTATCCTGGCGATATCTCTATCAGCCCCAGGCCATCACCTATCCTGGCTATATCACTAATAGCCCCAGGCCAAAAACCTATCCTGGCGATATCTCTATTAACCCCAGGCCATCACTGGAGGATATCTCTATCTGAGTGTTAACACCTACCCCATGTATATAAATGGGGGAGAGATCTCTCTCTCTCAACTCCTGGTATATGGACTACTCAAGGAGGGACCTCTGCCTGCTACCACGCTCCGATTCACTAACCCATGAGTGCATGAGCGGAGTAGCACAGAGCACACTACCCATACCCCGACAACCACTAACCCATGAGTGGCCGTATAGATAGGTCAGTATGACTGTCGACCTGACTCACCCATAAGGGGCCACTGATCGACAGTGATGCACAGTGCACGATGATGCATGACTCTGGTCAAACAGCATCCACTATCTAATCCACCTATATCAACATGATATGCAAGGATCATAAGTAATGCACCATAACCTAGATCCTAAAGGTATAGGTATCACATGCCAGGTATATCATAAACAGTATCAGCCAAGGTAGAGCAGGTATAAAATACTACATTACCCTACCGCTAAACATAGCATATCAAGCATATCAACTATGACTAATCTAAAAGATAAGTCAGAGGTACACGCCTTTGAGTAGGTGCTCATACGCGAAGAGAACCTCCCCTCCAAAATCCGCAAGGAATAACCAAGTCAGTGTCCTGTATCAAAACAAATAACAAATATAACTTAGCTATTTATACAGCTATTAAATAAACCACCCAACCAACCACGATTGGATTCAAATTAGGTCTAACCTAAACCAAATCCAATCAACTCAAAGCACTCCAGGTCAAGCTTCGTGTCAACACACAACTAAGACCTAATAGATCAGAACCTCAACCTCCAAAAGTCAAAGATCAGGAGATCAAGAAGAAGACTTTCCTAGATGTATCCAAACTCATGCAACCAAGGCTCACGACACAGAATAGAAGAAACTACATGACACACAATTTTGGCACCAGGAACCAAAGACAACAAATCAGTATCATAATACTCCACCTCGCTCCGAGCCCATCAACTGCTCACCCTCACCAACCCACGACAAGCTCAAGCTCACAAGCTCAAACCGCAGAATAGAAGCCACACCTCCAAACAAAAGAGACAAAACTTTAACAGAGCAATAGGCATCCAAGATCTAAACTAAATTCAAAACCTTAGCTCACGATCGACAGAACATTTCACGAGTCAAAATCATAGCATATTAAAAATCAATGAACCGGAAGAACACAACATCACTAGCTCAAATGAATCCAACCACTCACAGATCATGCCCACGCTTAAAACAAGCTCACGGCCAAGGAAGGAGTAAGATCAATCCAATTCTTATTCTACACTCTAAACCAAGGTAGAGATCCGAATAAGAACAAACCAGTGTATAAATCCGAACAATAACAGAGATTAGATTTCCAACATCGAAACCAAATCCTATGCAAACCAAGCAACAGATCAATATCCCTTACCTTGATTGTGGCCAACGGAAACCATAGCTCAAATCCGAGTGTAGCTTAGATCACCGGAACGAAACCCTAGATCATCACCGCCGATCCTTCCTCTGCTCAAATCCGAGTGTTCCAGCCACCGATCAGAGAGTCTAGTCAGAGATCTCATTCCCAATGCGTGCCCCTTAGCCCAAGACCTCAACCCCAACGTAGAGCTGAGAGACCCTCGCTCTCGATCTCGTTCGATGAAGACCAACGGCAGCACGGCAGAGGAAAGGCGAAGCCGTGATGGGGAGGAGAAGAGCGGACGGAGGGAGTTGGGTGCTATCGACCGCGAGTGATGGCTGCAAGGAAAAGAAAGCAGAGAGGAGATCTGGCATCGGCTTCTTCTCCATGGTTGCAAGCGATTGAAAAGGTGTCGGCGGCGTTAGGGTTCGCGACACCGAGCGAGGGGGGGAAAGAGTTTAGTAAAAGGGGGGCCTTTTTGCAACTAAACCCCTGCATTTATCGATTTTCTCACAGTAGCCCTAAAAATTCGAAGGTTTTGCCTTTTAACCTCCTAAACTTTCGGTATTTTAACATCCCTCACACGCGATCCCTTCTTTCTCCTCACTGTCGAACCCTCCTCACCGCCGAACTCTTCTTCCTCCTCCTCTCGCGAACTCTTCTTCCTCCTCACCCGCCGACTCCTCCGCCGGAACGTCATTTTCTTCTTTCTTCTCACCCGCGGCCTCTTCTTCTTCCTCCCTCCTCACCTGTCGACTTCTCCGCCGATCCCTTATTTCGTCTTCCTTCTTGCTCTATGATTGATGCATGTCGTCGCTCCAATTTTCTTCTTCGATTGCTAAGCGACTGCTGTGTGTGGGTTTTCCTGCTTTGTGATTGCGGTAAGTTTCGATCTTACTGATTTCAATTTAACCTATGTACAATTTTTTGCTTATTCCACTACGATTTTGGCCCTATGTGTCTACTTAGCATGATTGTGTGTGATATGTTTTCTATCTTCTTTTCGTCTTCCATATTGCTGTCGGAGAAGTTTCAATGTTTAATTCTTGTTATGAGTTGGCTCTTGGTCAAACACACAATCCAACAACCGGTGCCTTAGATTACTTAAGGATCTAAGGGTGGTCATCATAAGTAGTGTGGAAATCTCAACTTATCTCAGATCCCATAGCACCAAAAGAAGGCCCTGCAACCTTCTCTACTCATTCAAAGGAGTTTGGAATGCTTTGCATGCACATAAACTAACGAAAGTGTGTTCGAGTGCATGGAGGGGAGGGTCCTTGTGTTCCTCGTCCAAAAGACAGACATGGTCCTCTTATTCCTCCACTTTTTCTTCCTTTTATGCTGGCATCACCTTGGGCTATCTTGTTACCATATCTTCTCTTTTGGCTGGCTCTCTTATTTAAACCCCCAATTTAACTAGAACAATCTTATGTTGCTAAATTTATTTCTGCCTATTTCCATAGGAAGGGAAATCTGGCACCTTTTGCCAGCTTTTTTATGTTCAAATTTGTCAACACGATGATGGATGTTGGTGTGAGAAAGCAACTTGACTTTGAAGATCTAGTTCCATTGCCTAGTGAGCTTACGCCTTCTTTATGGCATACCCTGATGTTGGATTACTGGGTAGCTGAAAAAAAATTAGCATGACTCATATCTTCTGTTTAAAGTCATGTACAATGCATATGGTTGGCATTACTTGCACCTGGGTTTGCTAAGGTACCCTTATTAAGTTAAATAAGATTATGCCCCTTGTCTCCTTGTCCTCCGTCCATGTAGTGATGAAGAAGAAGCAGCAATGCACTTGAGATGGTAGAAAAAAAAAGATGCAACCTTATTCTTTGATAATTGTGTGTGAGTATTTTTGGTATAGGGTGATTAGGATTGTCTACTCAAAGGATGTTATTATTATCTTATTATCGACTTGTTTTGATACCTCTAACTATTATAATGAACAATTTAGCGATATTTTTGGCAACGCTATTGAATTTATTATAGTAGTATATTTTTATTGTTTATCTTTCTACAGATTTGACGATGGAGTGGGATAATGGTGAAGGAGATAATCTAAATGTTAATGATTACGAAGAGAACATTGATAGTCTAGATGAGAGTTCAGATGATGAAGTTTTCATTAATAGAAATTGTGTAGTTATTTTTTTGATGATGTTGAAGGATATGAATAAGTATGTACATAAAGGTCTAATGGAAAATAATGAGCAAAAAGATAATGCACGACGTATTTTGTTGCACAACCTTATGACATCTAACGAGGCATGTCGTAGCATTCTTAGGGTAAGTGTGGATGGCTTTGTTCGCTTGTGTGAACTATTAAAGCATAACACAAGGGTAAAAGCGAATACGAATTCAAGTGTTGAAGAGAAGGTTGCTAAGTTTTTATATTTGCTTGGTCATGATGTCAAGCATCGAGAGTTGAGTTTTTTCTTTCATCGAAGTACAAGGACTATTAATAATCATTTTCATGAAGTCTTAAAAGCCATTATTGGACTTCATGCTGAATTTATAAAGCAGCCAGATTGATCGGAAATCCCTCCGCTTATACAAAGTAGCAGTAGATTCTACCCTTACTTCAAGGTAACACTCATTTTGATCATTTTGAATTTTAGAATGTTTATAAGATAATTTGTAGCTAAATATGCTCATTGTCTCCTAATTATAGGATTGTGTTGGTGCATTAGATGGGACTCATATGCGGGTTAAGGTATCTGATGTAGACGCGCCTAGATATAGAGGAAGAAAAGATTGGCCAACTACAAATGTGTTGGCGGCATGCTCGTTTGACTTGAAGTTCACATATATCTTATCTGGGTGGGAAGGAACTGCATCTGATTCTCGAATCGTCAAAAATGCTCTATCTAGACGTGATAAATTATTAATTCCTCATGGTATTTAGTTTACAATTAATGTTCATTAGTGGATAATGTTTAGAAGTAAATATGATTAACCTATATTCTTTGTTTGTTGGTAGGTAAATACAATTTAGTTGACTCCGGGTTTATGGTAAAAAGGGGTTTAATTACCCCTTATCGAGGAATTCGTTATCACTTAAAGGAATACTCGAGACGTGGCCCTACAAATGCAAAAGAGTTATTCAATCTTAGACATGCATCTCTTCGCAATGCAATCGAGAGAGCTTTTGGAGTTTTAAAGAAGAGGTTTCCCATTATTGCTAGCGGCACAGAACCTCACTATGAAATTGGCATTCGCATAGACATTATTTTAGCATGTTGTATTCTTCATAATTTCTTAATGGGGGTAGATCCAGACGAGAGGTTAATTAGTGAAGTGGATCATGAATTGAGTGCAAATTATGACAATGAAGTAAGTTGCAATGAAAGACAAGATGATGATTGGAGGCAAGGGAATATGATCAGGGATAACATAGCTAATATTATGTGGTCGGATTACAATAACAACTAAAGAAGATTTATTTGGTTTTATTAGAAAAATTATGAGAATGGTTTGCTGTAGCATACAAATTAATAATGTTTGATTTGAATAATGTGATGTTTTGAACATGTTATTGTTAAATCTTAATACTAGATGTTCTTTGATTGGATATTTTTTTATGCATTGATTATGTTTGTTAATTCAATATTATATAGTTGAATGTTATGAATTTGTAACTATATATAAAATTTGTTTTTTTCCCATGGTCACATGTGAATTTGATGTAGGTACCGAGTAAGAATGAGTTCTACGGTAGAACAAGCAAAAAAGGATATGATTAAGTGGACTGATGAAATGGATAACATTTTTATAGATGTTATGTTAGATCAACAAGTTAACGGCAACCGAGTAGGTAGCACTTTCACGTCTACTACATACAAAGAAATGGTTGCTATTTGCCATGAGAAGACAAAAATTCCATTGACTAAAGATCATTTGAAGAATAGAATGAAAACATTGAAGACTAATTTTAATTCGTGTTATGATTTATTTAAGAATGCAAGTGGAGTTCAATGGCATGCTGAGAGTAGGAGATTTGAGGCTAAGGAAGAAGTTTGGAAGCAACTTATTGAAGTAAGTATTAATAGTAGATATTTCATTTTATATTTTGTCAGTTAATATAACTATTATGTTTATAATTAATTTTATTTTTATCTAGGCTAATCCATCAATTAAAAAGTGGAGATATATCCCTACACCTCATTATGAGAAGTTGTTTGAGTTATTCGCTTATGACAGAGCAAATGGTCAAGGAGCTTCCACTGCCGCTGAAAGAAATGTTGAAATTATTCAAGAGGAAGAACAAAGAGATGATGTACATGTGAGTTCTGAAGTGGACCTTGATAGTTCACCATTTGTCGAGGGATTAAAGAAGAGAAAAATTACATCTGTTGATGCATATGGCAGTAAGAAAATCTCATCCCTCTACTTAAGTATCAAGGACGTTGTTGCTGCAATTGACCATTCAAGTTCAGTTATCGAGAATAAACCATTTCGTCAACAAAAGTTAAATGAGAAACTCTATAAAGATTTAGTTTCGGTTGGTGTTCCAGACAAAAATATACTTGATGTCTATCTATTCCTAGGAGAGAATAAGGAGAAGATGATGCTTGTTATGGGATGTCCAATGGAAACGAGACTTGCTCTTCTAAAGAAAATGTTTCCTTTCTAATTTTGAATTGTGATGCTTTGAATAATTACAATTTGTAAGATTTGGATAGGTATTCAAAGTATAGGCTTATTAGTAATTATTAGCATATGAAAGTCAGTTTAATTTTTTAGTTGGTAATAATTTTATAATAATTATAGATTATTTATGAGTAATGTTTATTGTTAAAAATTTATTTTAAATATATGATAATGCCATAAGTATTTTGACTTTAATATATGACAACATTCTAAAAATATTTCGGATTTACCTTAACTAATGTTTTATTTCTTTTCTAGATAATATCTCTTTCACGCTTTATTCAACTTGTATAGTATTTTTTTATTTTCTGAGACAAACTCTTTTATCATGTGAATATTAAAAATGTATTATGGATTCAATATAAAACTATTTTTTAAATAAAATTAAAATATTGGATATTAAGAACATAATTCTAAATATTTTTAATATTTTTTTAGTTGAATAAAAAATTTTAAGTTTTATCTAAAAATGAAAAAAGGGTATTTTGGACCATATATTATTTAGTTTTCTTTCTTTTGTTATATGTAAATGGTGTAATGGATTGATCCTATTCATCTTTCTCAACTGAAGTAAATAAACATGTCAAATAAAAGATTCCTTTCCTTTTCTCTGTGGAATTCTTTCTAGTACGAATTCCTTTCTTTCTTTAATCCACACTTTGAAGTAAACTGAGCGTTAGGGATTGTACTCCATAATAATCTGAGGTTCAATCCAATTATTAAGTCAATACTAATTGGATGACCTCTGGTTTTGGTCTTGCTCAATGCACACAAAGCACACTAGTGTAATTCTATGGTCAAGACAAACCACACCTAATTACACTACAATCACCCCGTTGGTTTGTCCAAATCCATCTCGGTTGTGAGTCTCTACTTATACAATGCAAGGGACTAATAACATGATCTTCTGTGTGTCACCACATACCATGTTATTTACAATGTAAAGTATTGGACTTTTATGCATATACTAATATAAATACGCATAAGTGCTTTTGTGATTCTCTTTCAAAATGTGGATGACCATACAGAAAAGGCAAGGCTTTTAGTATACATCATAACACCGATGATCCCGCACGACCATGCCATGTGGGTTGTGGCGGCAGTCACACAGGTTGTGCGGTTCCGCACGGCCCTGGAGTGCTATTCCGCACGACCCCGGTGTGTGATTCCGCATGACCCCGATGTGCGGTTCCGCTTGGCCCCTGCGAACACGTTGCAAGAAAATGACTGCACGATCGTACGATCCCACACAACTCTGCCATGTAGGATGTGTTGGAAATTGCACGGGCTGTGCAGTTTCGCACGGCTCCGACAAGCACGTTGCTGGAAAACTGATGCATGGTCGTACGATCCCACACAGGCGTGTCATGTGGGCTGCGGCGACAACCACACAGGTCATGCAGTTTCACATGGCTTCAGTGTGCAACGGACACATGGCTGTGCAATCCTGCACAACCGTGTCGTGCGAGTTGCAGTAGCAATTGCATGGGTCATGTGGTTCCGCACTACTAAAGCGTACTGTCGTGTGAAACCACATGACTTGGCTATGTAGTCGACTGCTTCCTGTTCCGGCTTGTGCTTTAACTCCCATTTTGCTCCAAATCTACTCTCTTTTCGCTCCAAATCCTGTTTTATTAATCAAAATGAGCAAAGAGAAGCTCGTTGAAAAAAGGAGGAATAATAGCGAAGTCATATAAAATAGGGTGCAATAAATTAAAATATGTTCATGAAATACAAGTAGAAGTGTATTAAACAATATATAAAATCATATGTAATGTACACACATCAGGCCCTTAGTGACAAATTATTACTTTTAACCGGACTCTCTAGGTTACATTCTCTACTTAACGACATTGGATGCCCAAGGGGGAAGCATTCTAATGCACTCCTGTAGGGTTAACACCAGTACCTAGTTAGGATCTCTACGAGTACATAAATATTGAGATTAGGATATGAATAACCCATAGAGTATCAACTAGCATTGTAGTGAATCTGAAATGCTAGGCCCAGCTGGGAGTCAACGGGCGTCCAGCTGGGCCATTAGATCAAACTTTAAAATTGCAGAGGTAAGGCTGGCTAGGATTGAGTACGCCCCCGGCCGAGGCCCGACACACTAGACAATGAGTGGGAGGTGGGAGCACACGCTCTGACAAAATGACTTGAGGAGTGTGTGTGCATTAATTGTAAACTCTCCTCCATTTCTCTCTCCTATTATAAATTTGATCTTTTGGCAGAAATGAGATAAGTTCTTCTAGACCCATTTTAGGTGTTGATTTTCTCTCAAATCTGACTTAAGTATTGAATTTTAGTTACTTAGGTCTTTTCGATTAGATCTCTCAGATCTGACAAAGAAGTATGATTTTCCTTTTACCCAGGAAAAACTATATGAGAATATTGTGTCAGTCATGTAGTATTTATCTAAACGCAACCAGACAATTGAACCAGAAAAGTGCTAGTTCATGTAGTTTCAGATGGATGAAAGAAGGGATGCTTATTTATATCGAAAAAATTTTGTGCCTAAGGTTTATGCTAGCATGTAAACATACTTTAAAGACAAATTGACTTCAGAACAATGTCCAAAACAACATAACTTCATCAACCATACAAAGTAGTCAAAATCAAAATTAATTTGACTTCATGCGACTCTTCATCAATTATGCAATTCAATTATTTTACTAAGTTCAATGAAACTTTTTATGACAAAAGTCATTAGTATTGAAAATAACAAAATCTAATTATCTTATGTTTAATGATGTGATGTATTAATTGTAGAAGGATATGGAAGTATGAGGACCTTATATGATGATCAATATTAATAACAAAAAGTAAACATTCCTTTTCATAACGTCTCCCTCCCATTCTCTCCTCGTACTTTTTTACAAAGTTTCTCTTATATTTTTGTTTCCTCGTCCTAGATTCATCAAAATTCCAACAAATCTGGTATCAAAACCATATACACCAATGGCTTCTACTAGCTCCCTCCAAGCCAAAGTTAACCAAAGGTAACTACAAAATGTGGAGTATACACAAATAGAGGCTCTATTAGGTTTCCTTGATATATAGGACCTTGTGGAGACCGAGTATAGTATAGCCAAAACAAGCAATGAGAATGAGCAAGCTCTTAAGGCGATGAAGAAAAAGAGAAGAAAGTCTTATTCACTATCAATGAGTAGATGAACGCACCTTTGAGTTGATTGCTATAGCAACAACGTCACAAGAGGCTTTGGAAATATTGAAGACAACATATGATGGAGTAGATGAAGTAAAGAAGATTCATCTACAATCCCTATGAGCTTAATGTCACATTTACAATAAGTATGAGATAGAAACACTGGATGGAGGTATGATAAAATTAAATCTTAGTGTCACATTTGTAAGAAGTATGGTCATCACCATAATGACGGTTGGTTTAACACTAACAATGGAGAAGAACAAGTAAATTTTGTTAATAACGAGGTGGACAATGAAGGACCAGTATTGTTGATGGCATGTGATGGGCTAGAATCTACCCAACCTATTACATGGTTCCTAAACACAGGAACATCAAACCACATGTGGGAGAAAGGCATTGTTCACAAAGCTTGATGAAAGGTCAATAGGCAATAGCTCCTTTGAAGATCTCTCATAAAGGCCAATTAAAAGAAAAGGTAACATTATATTTGAATTGTAAAATAAAAAATGATGAACCCAGTAACAGACGAATCGGGGGCAACAAGGCTGGCCCCATGGAAGTTTCTCACTGATTGCCAAGGTAAATCGGGAAGCATTCGCGGCGGACGGACTAGAAGCTTAGCGTCCCAAGCTTCGCACCCTATTTGGCGGAAAAATTCTTGCAAAATATGTCGTAGTTGAGGATCAAATTGCGGATACCTTGGATGATGACTAGTCATCCTGTCACTACACCATAACCTCGGAGGTGGTTTGAATTGCAAAATATAAATAAGGTATGCATCTCAGATGTTTATTATGTTTCTGATATAAAAATAATTTTTTGACCATTGATTAATTATTGGAGAAATGATATAATATACAAATGAAGGACTTGACTCTTAGTATTCGTGATAATAGTAATAATTTTATTACTCATGTCACAATGGCCAAGAACAGAATATTCCCACTAAAATTAAGTATCAATGAAGGCAATTGTTTCAAGGCAAGCATTGTGGACAATTCCACTCTTTGGCATCTTCAATATGAGCATCTAAATTTTGAGGGATTAAAGCTATTTTCTATTGGTGTAGGATGCACCACAATTGAACCTATGTTTTGATGTTAACAAAGGTTCATAGTTAAGTATTGTTGTTATCTAATGTGGTTGATCTAGTGTGTAGGAAGATTACCTCAGTAAAGTCCTAATAGGTCTAGAAGACCTGATACTAGACAGGAAGTCTTGGTAGATCGTGGAAACCAGGTAGGAAGTTCAAATGGGTGGACATTGGTAGGAAGTCATGGTAGGTCTGGAGGACCCGATGCCAAGCTGAAGTTCAGATAGGTCTGGGAGACCCGATGTCTGGCAGGTAAGTGAGGCAAGCTTCTGGAGGAGTGAGCTGTGAGGTCTTGTCCTTCCAGGACAACTTTAGGTGTTGATCCAACTAGAAAAACCTACGGAGGTTTCTAAGTTTAGATTAGGACAGTTACAACTGTCAAATTACTCATGCATTCTTTTATTTATTAGTGGTAACCTCTATTTTGCAGGATTAATTATTATTACTATGCTAACATTTTTATGCATAAAAGTTAAACTTAGTTGACTATAGGACCAGTTGACTGATCAAGCTCGAGCAGATTGCCGCGAAGCCAGATTCATCATCTTTTTAAAGTAATCCGTCAACGGATAAGAGGATCAAATGATGGATCCATATACGGCATGGTACGTGCATGCTTATGGATGTTGTTTATCCGTTGACTCATCAGGGGTTAGGTCGACAGATCACAATAAATACTACGATAGCTGAGTATGGCAAAAGAGAAATGGCATGGATTTCCGTCGACTGAACAGAGGATCAATCGACCGATCGTATCAGTCGATTGAACAATCTTTCAATTGACGGATAGAGGCCTATATAAGGAGCTCAAGATCAACATTCTGTGTGCAACTTTCTACTCGCTTCATTCCCACTTTCTGCATCGACAAACTACTTCTGATCTACTGCTTAGACGTTGGAAAGCACATCGACTCACTGCTCTTACTTCTACTATTTCTTGTCAGTATATTCTTTCTAATTTGTACCTGTACTTGTATTCAAAAGTGGATTAGTAGGTTGTTACTAATTTTCCTATATTTTGTATGACATCACTTTCTCCGAATAGTTTTCGGAGAAAGGATTTTTAGTGGATTGCCCATCGAGAGTGGTCGAGGACTAGGGGCCTTAGAGTAGGAGTCACCAAAGACTCTGAACCAAGTAAAAGAAAAGTGTGCAAGATTTTTTGCTTCTTTACTTCAATTTTTTTTAGCTTTTGAAAATGAAAAGAAAGAATTTTAAAAGATCAACATGCACCCCCTCCCTCTCTCTATCTTCGACGATCCTATGCTTACTTCTACTCGCTTCATGCTCACTTTCTGCGTCAATGAACTGCTTCCGATCTACTGCTTAGACGCTGAAAAGCTCATCGACTGACTATGCTTACTTCTACTATTTCTTGTCGGTATATTCTTTCTAATTTGTACCTATACTTGTATTCAAAAGGGGATTAGCAGGTTGTTACTAATTCCCCTATATTTTGTACGACATCACTTTCTCTGAACATTTTTCGGAGAAAGGATTTTTAATGGATTGCCCATCGAGGGTAGTCGAGGACTGCGGGCCTTGGAGTAGGAGTCACCGAAGACTCTGAATCAAGTAAAAGAAAAGTGTGCAAGATTTTTTGCTGCTTTACTTCGATTTTTTTTAGCTTTTGAAAACAAAAAGAAAGAATTTTAAAAGATCGAGATTCACCCCCTCCCTCTCTCTATCATTGACGATCCTACAATTGGTATCAGAACGAGGTAGCTTTGAAAAGATCTACAGATCTTTCTTTGCATTTTTCTTCTCTCTTTTCTTTGAAAAGATCGAAATTCTTATAGTTTTATTTTTGAATTGCTAGAATGGTGAGTTCACATTTGGAGGGATATAGCATGGTCCGATCCCCACTATTCTGTTGGTGCAAAAAGTATCAGACATGAACAACCAACCTCTAGTGTTTTGATGTTTGACAATATTCGAAGGTCTAGTCAATCTAACCAAGGGTTAAGCCAAATAGGACCTGATGTTTGGTAGGGTAAACTCAGGTTTGATTAGTTTGACGAAAGGGTTAGCTAAATAGGACCTGATGTTTGGGAGAGTGAATAGCACCCAGGATTGATTAGTTTGACCAAGGGTTAGTTGGTCAAACCTAGATGTTTGGCGGAGTGATCAAACCTAGATCTGATATGTTTGACAATATACCAAGGTTTGGTCAGTTGGAACAAGGGTTAGCTAAATAGGATATGATGTTTGGCAGAGAACCCATGGTTGGTCAATTTGGCCAAAGAATAATCCAAACAAGACTTGATATTTGGCAGAGAGATTAAACCCAAATCTGGTCAGTTAGACCAAGGACTGAGCCAAACAGGACTTGATGTTTGGCAGAAAGAAGTCTAGTCAGGATTAGATGACTAGCAAAGAAGTCCTTATCAAGGCACCGAAGACTTAATGAGTGAAGCTAGACATGAAGTCTTGGTTCAAGGAATTGGGTACGAAGACCTGGCCAAGGGTTGGGCACCAAAGTCTTGGTCGAGGATCGGGCATGAAATCCTAGTGAGTGAAGCTGGGTCTTAGTGAGTGAAGCTAGGTGGTCGAAGTCTTGGTGAGTGAAGCTGGGCACGAAGACCTGACCATGGGTTGGGCACGAAATCATGGTGAGTGAAGCTGGGTGAAAGTCCTGGTGAGTGAAGCCAGGCAAGGTAAAGTCCTAGTGAAGCTAGGCAGTGGGAAATCCTAAGGAGTTGACCTTAGGTAGAAAAGTCTTGGAGAGTTGACTCCAAGAAAAAGCCTAGTAGGTCAGGTAGACTTACAGAACCTAGGCTTAGGATTGTTTATTTGTCTTGTGTTTGTTTGTCTTGTAAGAATCTGGAGCTAGATGCAAGATAGGAGAGCAAACACAAAAAAACAAGACCCAGGTCAGGAGCTCCCGAGCGCCCCTGGAGAACCCGGGCGCCCCCATGACCCATGAGGGCACCCTCAAGGGGGTTGAGGGTGCCCCCATCATCCTGTATGCCCCTATGGGCTTGGGGGCTCCCGAGAGCTATCCTTATCCCTAGCGCCTATTTTGTTGATGCAGATCATATTTCGTCACATTAAGGGCAACCCTATAGGTATACGGGCACCCAGATGACTACTATATAAGGGGATTTGAACCGTACTTTCATATCATCACTTCCATCATTCTACAACTCATTCTCTACTAAGCAAAAGCGCTAAGATGAAGCTCTGCGACCAAGAAGGCTCTAGGAAGAAGTGCGCGATGCTTCGGATTTCCAGAGTTGGCTGAGACCTTCACTTTTTGTTTGATTTATTATAAGTTGTATTATTCTTATTTTATAATTGTGATTGTACTTAAAACTGTAAGACGAGTTTCTCCGCCTCCGGAAAACTTCCAGAAAGGAGACCACTACTAGATGGGCCCTTCCCATGATTAAGCCTTGGGTGTACTGACCCTGGGCGGTTGGGAACCAAGTAAAATCCTGCACGTTCTTTTTGTGTGTTTTGTTCTTATTTATTATTCTGCCGCGTACTAATACTCTTGATATTAAGTGAATGAACGATCGATGAAGTCCCAACAAAAAAAGCGTAAGTCGATATTCATCCCCCCTCTATCGACGCCACCGATCTTACAATTTGTATCAGAGCAGGTGAGCTCTAATCAGACTCACCGCCGAAGGAGCAAGAAGGCCAAGAATTGAGGGGGAGTCAAAGGGTAAAAAAAAGGGTATATTTTATTATGTTTAATATTAAATTTCATAAAATCTGTTTCAAGTGCAGGGAGAGAGGACACTATAAAAATAAGTGTCCTACTCTTAAGATTCGAACACCACTGGCGGCAACGGAGGTAGCAGTGCAAGGAGTCTGGAGGGACAAAAGCAACATCAGGTGTTTCAAGTGCCAGATATATAAGCACTACAAGAACCAATGTCCAGAATGGAAGAAGGACAGATCAGCACTACCAGAAAATACGAGGATGGTACGAAATTTTAATTCTTACAGAAATATCCCTATTAGCTTAGATTCAAATTTGAATGATAATTTTCTTTCCAAAAACACCCTTATGCATGCAAATGCAACCTTTAATTTTACAGATAGATTAGATTTTCTGTATAGTAAAATTAATGTATTGAATGATAAATTAGCTATCAATGGACCCAAATCAAACATTGACAATATTCAAATATTAAATATTAATTCCTTAATCTTTAATATTAATGCAGTAGTTTTAGAAATTAATTTTAACATTTTAAATAATTCTTCAGATAATCCTAATAATCCAAAATATAATTATGAAATATTAATTAATAATAATTCTGATAATTACAAGATAAAAATAATATTTTAATTAATAATTTAGATAATACTAAACATTTAATTAATATTTCTGAAGATAATTCTCAACTTTTAATTAATAATATAGATAATACTCAAACTTTAAATAATAATTCCGAAGATAATTCTAATAATTTTGAAGATAACAATGAAACTTTAAAGGAAATGCTATAATTAGACCCAAAATTATTGTTTGACTTTAAAAAAAACTCAAATCTAATTGAACAAATCTCAAATTCTAATTTAATTATTAATCTTAATTAATAACATAAATCTCAAATTCTAATAATAAGTTAATTCTTAAAATTTAAATCTTAGTTAATCTAAATTTCAAATTCTGATAATTAAATTCTTAAAATTCACATTTACATTGATAATCTAAACCATAACATTAATTTAACATTAATTAGAAATTCAAAATTAAAAATCATACTCTAAATATAAAAATTCTAAACTCTAATTAAAATAATTCAAATCTAATTTAATAAATCCTAAATTTTAAAGCAACTTAAAATTCAACGCTTAATCCTCAAAATTTATTAAAATAAAATCCACAAACTAAATTCAAATTAAAATACCTATCATTATAAAACTAATAAAATTCTACCAAACTAGAACTGTCAACTTAATAATACTAAATGTGTCAAAGTGGGTTGACATGATCGCAGGTTCACACTGTCTATATCAAATCGAAAATTTGATACTTTATTAGAAATCTAATTAATATGATTTAACTTGATTCACACATGCATAATTGTCATGCTCATATATATATATATATATATATATATGTCATGTTTTTCATGCTAGTTTATTTCCTGCTTAAATCTAGAATGGCTAAATAGGAAAATGATTATTTAATACTTGCCAAATATAGTACCAGGGTGGGACGAGATGATAGTATATTACAAAAGCTTAGTCTAGGAAGTCAGGAAGGGTAAGGAGTACCCGACTTGGTCAACCTAGCTAAGTGGAACTAGCCGAAGCTACCTCACCACATCCTAGACTAATTAGACCAGAGTTTCTCAATGAGTAAATTAAAAGTATCATTTCTTTAAAAGACTTTGTCAAGGAAAGGGTCGTTGTTCCAATATCCAAGAAGACCCCTGTGCCTCGCCAAGACCTAGAAACCAATTATTGAAATTTACTTTTAAATTACTACTTGTTAAACTTGAATCTAACTCAAGGTCAAATAATCTATAAAATTGAATTGAGAAAAATTAAGCAAACATCTCATAAACACCCATAAGGTTACCATGCATGGTTGTACTACGACACTTAGAATGGGTGAGATGATAAGGACTAATCAATTGATAAGTATTTTCAAAAATTCTTAGAATATATTCTTAAAAACCTATTTTCAAAATAGTGATTAAATATAATAATGTTTTAATAAATTTCATGAATGATTGAGTGTACTTATAAATAGATTTCAGAAATTATATATTTTTTTGAAAATCAACTGACCTACACTTAGACATAAACCCTCTAAGTCATCACTTAAGTCCCCTAAGACACTTAGGTAGAGTTCCTTGTACTTAACAAGAGTAGTTAGAACGTGTCTGGTTCAGGGGGAGTTAGTCTTTTTGAGATAATTTTATGTTTTCAAACATTTCTTTTGAAAAGTTATTTTTTGAAAAACTATTCTTTCTAAAAATTATCATCTCTTTCAAAATGATTTTTGCTCGAAAAATATTCCTTCAAAATTTTATTATATCTTTAAAAATATTTTCAAAAAATATTCCATCAAAAATTTGTTATATCTTTAAAATTATTTTTCAAAAAATATCTTTTCAAAAATTTTATTATATCTTTAAAAATGTTTGTTGAAAGGTATTCCTTCAAAAATTTATTATATCTTTAAAAATATTTTTCAAAAAATATCTCTTTAAAAATTTATTATAGCTTTCAAAATGTTATATATATATATATATATATATATTCTAATCTTTCAAAAATTATCATATCTTTCAAAAATATTCTTCTAAAATATGCTTTAATTGCTCTTATTTTTTGGATAAACTCTAAAGACACATAGGAAGGTTTTCTTATGATCTACAAAGATTCTTATGATTATGTCAGGCTTAGGGGGAGTCCTGATCAAAAGAACAAATCATCTTGTGACCCTAAACAATTTTTTATAAACTTTTTTCTATATTTTAAAATAATCAATGTTATCCTTTTGGTTTGATCCAAACCCTAAGACTTAGAGGAAGATCAACCTATAGTCAACAACCTTTCTAGGACTGTGTCATATTTAGGGGGAGTTCAAATCAAAAGAACTATTATACTTTCAAAAATGCTATATTCTCAAAAAAAACCACTGTCTTTTCAGAAATACTATATTTTTCAAAACTACTATCATTCCGTTTTCAAAATATTTTTTTAAAAAACCCTTTTAGTCTTCTAAATAGTTCTTGAAAATTTTTGGAAAATTACTTTAGTTTTGAAAAATCTCCAAGACATATAGGGAAGTTTTCCTTATAGTTAACAAGGGATCCTAGAATTGTGTTAGGTTGGGGAGGAATCCAAACTAAAAAATTTTTTTTTTGAAATACTTTATTTTGATTGGAAAATCTCTAAGACACATAGAAAATTTTCTTATGGTCAACAAGAGTCCTAAGATTATATGAGATTGAGGAAAGTTCAAATCAATAAAGTACTTATCTTTTCAAATTCTTTTTCTATCAAATACTTATCTTTTGAAATTCATGCTTTTCTTAATAAAATCCTTAAATATTTTTTAAAATCACATTGTCGGTGCAAATTTTTAACTTAAAATCTTTGTTATTACCTTATACTTTTTTTGATGTCTATCAAAGGGGGAGAGAGTACCTTAAGTTAGATTTTTTTTCGATTTTTTTCTCCCAAGTATTGACCTAACACCCTTAGACCAAAACCTAACTTAAGATTATTGTCAAACATCAAAAAGGGGGAGATTGATTGTGCAAGAAGCATCAGACATGAGCAGTCAATCTCTAGTGTTTCGATGTTTGACAATATACCAAGGTCTAGTCAATCTAACCAAGGCTTAAGCCAAACAGGACTTGATGTTTGGTAGGATAAACCTAGGTTTGATTAGCATAACCAAAGGGTTAGCCAAACAGGACCTGATGTTTGGCAGAGTGATTAGCACCCAAGGTTAGTCAGTTTGACCAAGGGTTAGCCAAACAGGACTTAATGTTTGACAGAGTGATCAAACCTAGATTTGAAATGTTTGACAATATACCAAGGTTTGGCCAGTTGGATCAAGAGTTAGCTAAACAGGATCTGATGTTTGGTAGGGAACCCAGGGTTGGTTAGTTTGACCATAGGATAAGCCAAATAGGACCTGATATTTGGAAGAGAGATTAAACCTAAATCTGGTCAGTTAGACCAAGGACTGAACCAAACAGGACTTGATGTTTGGCAGAAAGGAGTCTAGCCAAGATCAGATGACTAGCAAAGAAGTCCTTATCAAGGCACCGAAGACCTGGTGAGTTAATCTAGACACGAAGTACTGCTTCAGGGAATTGGGGACGAAGACCTGGTCGAGGGTTGGGCACCAAAATCCTGGACGAGGATCGGGCATGAAATCCTGGTGAGTGAAGCTGAGTCCTAGTGAGTGAAGCTAGGTGGACGAAGTCTTAGTGAGTGAAGCTGGGCATGAAGACCTGACTGCAGGTTGGACATGAAATCATGGTGAGTGAAGCTGGGTAAAATTCTTGGTGAGTTAAGCTAGGCAAGGTAAAGTCCTAGTGAAGCTAGGCATTGGGAAACCATAAGGAGTTGACCTTAGGTAGAAATGATTGGAGAGTTGATTCCAAGCAAAAGCCTAGTAAGTCAGGTAGACTTACAGAACTTAGTCTTAGGATTGTTTGTCATGTATTTATTTATCTTGCAGGAACCTAGAGCTAGAGGCAAGATAGGAGAGCAAACACAAACGAACAAGGGCCGGGTCAAGAGCTCCCGGGCGCCCCATGACCCATGAGGGCGCCCTCCATGGGGTTGAGGCCGCCCCTATCATCCCGTGTGCTCCTATGGGCTTGGGGGTGCTTGAGAGTTATGTTAGTGTTGGAAGCACCAGATCGAACCTTGTTTTGATAAGTGACAAAGAGTTTAACTTAAGTTGGTATGGTGTACTAATGAAGTTGTTGAGATTACAGGAAAGTCCTAGGTAAGCTAGGCAAGAAGTCTTGAACTGCAAGGTTGAGTACAAAGTCCTGGTCGGGGATCGAACAACGAAGACTTGGCAAGTGAAGCTGAGCACGAAGTCCTGATCGGGGATTGGGCAACGAAGACCTAGCGAGTGAAGCCGAGCACGAAGACTTGGTCCAGGGGGATCGAGCAGAAGACTTTGTCGAGCAGGGATCGCGGACAAGAGTCGAGACGGGTCGAGGTCGAACGTCGTCGAGTTTCGGGTTCTCGGAGGCTGAGCAAAAGTCCAACCGAAGGTTCCGGGTGGCAACAGATAAACTCTCCTGAGAAGAGTAGGTGAGGATGTGTTTTTCAGTGAGGGAATAGTAGGACCAAGACAACATTGGCTGTAATTCATACATGTTTTAATTTTATATTTAATTATTGTATGTTTAGAACTGACCCTTGTTGCAGCTAAAAAGAGAAAGCAGTTGACTAAGCCGCCTGAATGGGACTCAGGTGCCTCAGAGCTGGCAGCGAGCGGCTGAGCTGGCGCAACAGTCTGGCTTACGTGGCGAGTGTTGAGTGGAGGATCCACGTCGGTACTCAGGTGCCTAAAAGGAACTCAGGCTCCTGGCCAGGATAAAGTTTGACCGAATAACGGATAGAGTTTCTGCCCGGTATGTTGTAATGAGGGCGCCTGAAAGGCCATTCAGGTGCTTGAGTAAGTACTATAAAAAGGGGTTGAGTGCAACAGTTTAATAAAACAATTCTAAGACTACAATCAGTTTCTTCTTTTATGTGTTACGTGACCGAAGTTCCGATAAACGCTGAAACACCATCCGACTCTCCGAATGAAGATCTTCCTTTCATTTCAGGAGTCGATATAATTGTTTTTTTTATTGCACACTTCAGTTCTATAATTTGTAATATTCTTGCAATTATTATTATTGCCCTATGTAAATGATCAAGGATTGTGGACCTTGCAGTAGGAGCCGGTCAAGACTCCAAAGCAAGTAAAATCAACCTGAGTTAGCGATCGTGCTGTATTTTATTTTCCGCTGCTTCCTATTTCTCTCTAACTCCTACGCTTACTCTTAAAGCTTCTGCTATGTACTTTATCACTTAGTCATTTAAGTTTTAAATCCGAAGTTTTTATGAAGCGATATTCACCCCCCCCCCTCTATCGCTCAATCTCGATCCTACAATTGGTATCACAGCGGGGGATGCTCAATTTTGGTGAAACCACCACTTGAGCACTTTTCGAATTTTTATCGCCTTTTTTCATTTAATTAGAAAAGGGTAATTTTGCCACTTTCTTGAAGTTCTTTTCGGTCGTATTTTTTTTCCCACACTGCTAATCCAAGGCAAAAGTCTTGGTACATTCTGTTGTTCTTGTTTTTGCAAGTTTGGATTTCTCTCCTCTATCTTTATGGCCTTCCAAGAGGGCTACAGTACTGCTCGCCCCCCTCTCTTCTCTAGGGAAGACTTCGGGTATTGGAAGAGCCGGATGGAAGTCCACCTAAAAACTCAGGTGGTCTATGGATAATAATCCAAATCGGATTCGACCTTGCAAGAGACGAGCAAGCGGTGGTACTAAGCTACGACAAATGGGATGTTGCTGCCAAATAGAGAATCAAAGCTGACACAAAGGCGACACAGACTCTCCAATGCGGACTTACAAAGGAGGAGCTTATCTGTGTCGACCCCTTCAATAGCGCCAAAGAACTCTGGAACAAGCTGATAGAACTCCACGAAGGAACCTCCGACACTAAGGTGAGCCATCACGATCTATTGCTAATTAAACTTTATAATCTAAAAATGCAGGATGGAAAAACGACTTCCCAACTGCACGCTCGGATTCAAGAAATCATGAATGGACTCCACATCATCAGGCACAAGATCGAGAATAGGGACTTAATTAGGTATACGTTAAATTGATTCCCTAGAAACTCGCTGTGGGCATCTATAGTTGATGCCTACAAAGTTTCTAAGGATCATTCAAATTTAAAATTAGATGAATTATTTGTTGAATTCAAATTACATGAGCAGATTAATAGTTCACTTGTAGAGAAAGGTGTGACTTTGATTGTAGGTAAAACCAAGAAAAAGGCACCGGAACCAGAACCGGATTCTGACTCGGAATACGAAGAGGAAGAGCTGGTGGAGCTTGTGAACATCGTCCGGAAGCTATTTAGAGCTCTGAATGCTCAAAAGATGAAGAAGATGGGACAACCAAAGGATGGTCCGGCTGAACCAAAGAACAAGGCAGATCTCTCCTGTTCTGGGTGTGGGAAGAAGGGGCACTTCAAGTCCGATTGCCCGAACACAAAAGAGACAAAGAAGCAACAGAGGAAGAAGGCATTGCAAGCAACCTGGGATGAGACATTTTCGAAATCAGATGAGGAAGAACCAACACACTCCAACCTCCCTGCCTTAACAGCTAAAGATGAGATCGACATCGACTCCGAATTAGACGAAGAAACGGAGCACAAAACCGTCTCATTGTCGAAAATAGGCCGACTTAAGGTAACAAGTTTCTATGAATCGGAGCTTTACGAATTGATTTCTTTCTTATCTCGCAAACTGGCTAAGTCTAATGACCGAGATAGATCTCTCCAAGAGGAGGTAAAATTCCTTAAGGAAGAGACTAGCTCGAGTCCTTTGACTGAGCAAGTTCAGGAAGAAACCTCAACTCAAGTCCAAAGACTTGAGGAAGAGAATTCATCCCTGAAAGCTCAAGTCAAAGAACTCAGAGCAAATTTGAATGAATTTACCCTCGGTTCCAAGAATCATGATATGATTCTTGGAAAACAGAAATCTATTCTAAATCGATCTAGAATTGGGTTTAAATCCAATTCGCGAGTTAGGTCCTGCTATTCAGTAATTAACCGCAATAGCACCTGAGTCCAAGCATGGGTCCCCAAACTAAGCTTGACTAATTAAGCCGAACCAAATCAATATTGGATTCCCAAGAATCATATTCGTTACTTAGATAAACCATATCGAGGATATGATCTAGGGGGAGCAAATAAAAAGACTATTTATGTGGTTAGATAGTTTTTTGATTGAATACCTTACTTGATGTTTGTTTTTTTTTTCAAATTATCATGCTTAGGATTAGAAATGGTTAGTTAAGGACTAGATCTGATTGAAACTTGCACAACCTAGTATTAGGGTGAGGCGAGTTGATAGTACGTTAGGAAAGTCGTCTAGGGAGTCAAGTAGGGGAAGGTGTCTCCTATTTGGTCTTCTTAGTTCGGCGGAACTAGCCGAAGCTACCTCGTCACATCCTCGACTAATTAGACCAAGGTTTCTGAATAAGGAATTTAAAAATATTATTTTCTTTATGCGACTTTGTCTAGGAACGGGTTGTTGATCCAATACGGCTAAAGCCAAAGAAGGCCCCTGTGCCTCACCAAAATCTGGAAGCCAAATATTGAAATTTATTTTTAAATTACTAATTTCTAAATCTGAATATAAATCAAGGTTCAATCATATCTTAGACTTAACCTAATTTCAAGATAAAATTGAAAGCATCTCAAAAAACAAATAAGGATCCCTATTTTGTCACTTAGAAATGGGTGAAATAGTTAGGATGAATAAAGTTAGATCAACCCAAATCCTATTAATTTTTCCTCCTCACAAAAATTATTTTTCAAATTTATCTTTATCTTTTTCAAAAATTTGTTTTCAAATTTTTCTTAATCTTTTTCAAAAATTTGTTTTCAAACTTTTCTCAATCTTTGTCAAACGTTGATCTTAAAAACCCTTCTTCAATTTTTTTTCGTTCAATCCAGTTAATCAAATCAAACTGATTAGACTGAACTCTGTCTCACAAAATCAACATAGGCTTAACATGCTTGATCACTTAAATTGGGTGAGACAGATTAGGCAAGTGAATTTGAATAACCTATCCTGTACTTCTACTAAACTGGATCCAAACTAAGCCACTTTTTGTATAAGAATATAAAGATTTGGACCAGTAGATGTTGGATAGTGGGTGCTCCAGACATATGACTGGAGACGAGTCAAAGTTCACCAAACTAAAATACAAGGACCTAGGAATAATGGTGTTTAGCAACAATGCTACACTTAAGATAATCGGTTCAGGTAGCATTGAACTGAGCTCCGAATTTATTATCAAAAAGGTTCTTTTGGTTGACAATTTTGAATTTAATTTACTCAGTATTAGTCAGCTCTGTGATAATGGATACTTAGTCACTTTTACCAACCAAAATTGCCTGATTAGAAACTTACAAGACCCAAAGGCTACTTAATCTCTAGACTCAGCCAAAAAGGACTAGTTAAGGGTATACCCAAACTTAAGAATCTTGAAAATTCAGTTTGTGGTCCATGTCAATAGGGTAAACAAACCAACTCTACCCACAAACTTACCCAGCCTGACTTGACTCAATCTGTACTTAAGCTCCAACACCTGGACCTATTTGATTCTCACGGAGTCAAGTCACTAAGCAAAAACCGGTACTGCTTAGTTATAATTGATGACTATTCTAAATTTACTTGGGTCCAATTTCTTAAAACCAATTATCAATGTCTTAAATCCTTTAGAACTTTAACTAAAATCCTTGAAAATAAAAAAGATACCAAAATTAAAAGAATTCGAAGTGATCACGGGGGCGAATTCAAAAACTTAAAATTTACTGAATTCTGCAACACAAATGGATATTTTCATGAATTTCCCTGCCCTATGGCCCCCAACAAAATGGCCTGTTGAAAGACGAAACAGAACCCTCTAAGAAGCAGCTAGGACCATGCTTAATGAATATAACTTGGCTAACCATTTTTGGACAGAAGCAATTAGCACTGCCTGCTATATTCAAAATAGGGTCCTAATCAATAAAAGACATAATAAGATCCCCTATGAAATATATTATTATAAACTACCCAACCTACATTATCTACGGGTCTTTGGCTGTAAAGTCCACATCTTAAATACAAAAGACTACTTAAGTAAATTCCAATATAAGTTTACCCTTGGCACTCAACCTCAAGTAGGGCCTACAAAGTTTATAACAAACAAACCCTTAAAACTGAAGAAACTACTAATATAATATTTGATGAAGAAAACCAATCTAACCCAACCAATTAATCTAACTCAAATCAACCCAACTTAACTAATCCAAAAGATGTTGAGTCTAGACCAGACCAAATTACTAACTCACCAATTGAATCAATTTCTGAACCAGTCTTAGACTTAACTACTCAACCAGTCCCTGAACCAAATTTAATGTTATCTACTGAACCGGTCCCTGAACCAACCCAAAACCTACCAACTGGACCTGAAGTTGAACCAAGTTCTAGGAGACCTAAGAAACCTAGACTAAATCACCCAATTGGCCAAATTATGGGTGATCCAACCTTAGGGGTCAGAACAAGGTCCTCCTATAGAAGCCTAAGTCAGGTTGCACTGATTTCAAAGATTGAACCTAAGACCATAGAAGAGGCCTTACCTGACCTAGACTGAATCATTGATATGCAGGAAGAACTAACCTAATTTGATAGAATCCAAGTCTGGGACTTAGTACCTAAACCTAAAGGTAAGTCAATTATAGACACTAAGTGGGTGTTTAGGAATAAGTTGAATGACTAAGGTGAAATAGAGAGAAACAAAGTCTGTTTAGTGGCAAAAGGTTTAGTCAAGTTGAGAGGTTAGACTATAATGAAACTTATGCCCCTGTAGCTAGACTTGAGTCAATTAGAATAATGCTAACCTTTGCAACCCATAGAGGATTCAAATTATACCAAATAGATGTTAAGCCGGCTTTCCTAAATGGATTTATAAAAGAAGAAGTCTATGTAGGACAACCCCCAAGTTTTAAAGACTTAGACTACCCTAACCATGTATTCAAACTTAGAAAAGCTTTTTATGATTTAAAACAAGCACCTAGGGCTTGGTTTGAAAGACTATCCACTTACCTAATTTCTAAGGGGTTTAACCAAGGTCAAATTGACTCAACCCTATTTGTTAAGAACTTAGAAAAAGATATCTTTATAGCCTAAATTTATGTAGATGATATAATCTTTAGATCAACTAATACTGATTTCTTAAAAGAATTTATTAAAATTATGGAAAGTGAATTTGAAATGAGTTTAGTAGTTGAACTGACCTTCTTTTTAAGACTCCAAATTAAACAAACTAGGGATGAAAATTATGTTCACCAATCAAAATATGCAAAAGAATTGATTAAGAAATTCAAAATAGAAAATTCAAAAGACTTAAGTACCCCTATGACCACAAATGCTAAAATAGATAACGACCCTGAAAGTAAGTCAGTTGACTTAAAGTATTATAGAAGTGTTATAGGGAGCTTACATTAGCTAACTTCTTGTAGACATGATATCCTTTTTGCAGTATGTTTTTGTGCCAGGTACCAAACTTGTGGTAAGGAGTCTCACTTAACTGCAGTTAAAAGAATCCTTAGATATATTAAGGGCACCCTAAATGTAGGTATTTGGTACCCTAGGACTTCCAGTTTTGAATTATTAGGATTTTCTGACTCAGACTATGCAGATTGTAAACTAGATAGAAAAAGTACGAGTGGGAGTTGTCAATTTCTGGGTCAAAGTTTAGTTAGTTGGTTAGTAGAAAGCAAAATTATGTTGCCTTATCTACAATTGAAGCAGAGTTTTATTATCTAATTATTTATTTCCCCCACGAGCATGGCACGGTTGGTAATGGCTCACTTGGGTGATCCCTCACTTCCCGGGTTCAATTCCACCCTGGTAGAGTGCGCAGTATGCTGACGGAAGAAATCGCCACAGACTGTTGCGTGGTCGGGCCATCGGGTACCGATATCATCAGTGGTGAAGTCGCCACGTGTCTCCGTCCCACGATTTACCCTCGTTGACCGGTGGGGACTCTTGTTGAAGGCTATGGGGCAGGGTCGGTCAGCCAAGCGGATTAGTCGGGCGCAAGCCTAGATACCCTTTGTAAA
The DNA here is from genome assembly GCA_024364735.1 of Boesenbergia rotunda. NCBI lineage: Eukaryota > Viridiplantae > Streptophyta > Magnoliopsida > Zingiberales > Zingiberaceae > Boesenbergia > Boesenbergia rotunda. The sequence continues at coordinate 460,863 of JAGFNQ010003851.1, read as the reverse complement.
TCAAAAAAAAAAATACAATTGAAGCAGAGTATGTTGCCTTAGGGGAATGTGTAGGTCAACTCTTATAGATGATGCATACCCTTAAGAATTTTAACCTAGACTATACCCAAACTAAGGTCTTTATTGATAATATCAGTTCTATAAACCTTACCAAAAACTCAATCCACCATTCTAGAACTAAACATATAGAAGTGAAACATCACTTTGTTAGGGACCACGTAGCTAAGGGTGAAATTGTCCTTCAACATATAGAGTTCAAATCTAGCCTAGCAGACATTTTTACTAAACCCCTACCTGAGTCTGAGTTCAGTTCATTAAGAAGGCAGCTTGGAATGTGCTTAGTAGAGTAGGATTTCAAATGTTTGATCTTGATTTAATTTTGAACATCAAAATTCTTTAAGATTCTAAGTCCGATTCTGATTTTAAAAATGATTTAAAAACCTTTGTTTCAAATTTCAAAACTTTGTTTTCAAAATTTATTGCATTCTTTTTATACTTAGTTTTACTTTGACTTTAAAACTACTCCTTCAAAACTAGGGTCTTTCTTCGACATGGACTTAGCTTAGGCTTAACCCAAGTATGTATGCTCCCATAGATGTAGAAGCTAACATCTGATAAACACATTGTTGGAGCTTGGATGGCTATAGAGGGGGGGGGGGTGAATGTAGCCAACCACTCAAAACACTTCCTCTTTGAAATCTTCTTTCTGTGATCAGATTAGCAGCGAAAACGAACAAAACAGAAAGAACAAAAACAAGGAAAGAAAGCAAACCGATGCTAACACGCGGATGTACAAGGTTTGGGGATAACTTGCCCCTACTCCTTGGCGTGCCAGTAAGGTGGGCGATCCCTTGATCGTCGGTAGATCAAGCCCCGGTGAACCCGGATATCAAATGCCTCCTTCTCGGTGGAGAAACCTCTCCACAACAAGTCTCCAGATGATATAAGTTAAGCTCATGAGACAATAGAAGAAAACGCTCACAAGAATGTAGCAGGAACACTTAAGCACGAAGCAACAGAGAGCACACAAACAACCGAGCCAAACTCCTCAAGTTTTCTGTCTGTTCTTCTCCGCTCCTCTGCATCTCCGCTTCGTCTTAAGCTCCTGCTCACCATCGCCAGGCGCCATCAGCTCCCACTGAGCCACAACTGACCCACTGACTCCACTAAGCACTCAGTCCACTGAAGACCTCTTCAGCTGAGCCTCCGTCAGTCGCCAACCGCGCCAGGAAGCCCGTTGAAACCTGAAAACAGAATACATACAAACCTGCCACGGTGAAAGTCGCCATTGACTCTTCTCCTTGGTTTGTATCATCCCTGTCTAACCTGCACACTGATCAGAGGCTTAGCAAAGCTAATCACAAAGAAATCAGCAGGTATCAGAGAAAATGTAGAGAAAAACAGACAAGATCAGAGCGTCTGACAGCGATTTCAAATTAAAGTTCAAGCACTGATCGGTCGCCAGACCGATCAATGATGACCCTGATCGGTCACCAGACCGATCAGTGAATGCCCTGAACGATCAGGCTCCAGCCTGATCGGTCCACAGTGAGAATAGAGGATCGCGGTTCGACCCTGATCGGTCACCAGACTGATCCAGAAGCTTGCTTGCCACACTCCGCAGGAAATACACTCCTGATCGGTCACCTGACCGATCAGGGAGTACCCTGATCGGTCTGGTGACCGATCAGGTCACTTCCTGACCGATCAGGAGCTATCCTAATCGGTCAAGGTGAGGAATGTTGCGACAATTTGATCGGTCAAGCATCCGATCCAAGTTTCTCACAGAAACCTACTGACCTCTCCCTGATCGTTCTCCAGAACGATCAGAACCCCAGTATAAGCATTCTGTTCTCTCCCTGATCATTCACCAGAACGATCAGGAGCCGAACAGAAGCATTTGGCTCTCCCTCTGATCGTTCACCAGAACGATCAGACTTCTCTAGATCGGTCACCTGATCGATCCACAACAAGGAGTTCGTGCCAACTCCCTGATCGGTCTCCAGACCGATCCAGCTCCGACCAAATCATCCTTGAGTCCAGGGAACAACCTTCCTGGCCTTCTCTGACTCATTCTGGTCCCAGAGAACGAGCTCACATGCCCTCTCCGACCAGTACACGCAATGCTCAGTCCCCCGGACCAAGACTTCATGCCCAACTTCACTCGCCGAGACTTCATTCAACCTAGCTTCACTCACTAGGACCTGGCTTCACTCACCAGGGTTTCGGTCACCTAGCTTCACTCGCTAGGACCCGACTTCACTCACCGGGATTTCATTCAACCTAGCTTCACTCGCTAGGACCTGGCTTCACTCACTAGGGTTTCAGTCACTTGGCTTCACTCACCAGGACCCGGCTTCACTCACCGGGATTTCAATCACCTGGCTTCACTCACCAGGACCAGGCTTCACTCACCGGGGTTTCCATCACCTGGCTTCACTCACCAGGACCCGGCTTCACTCACCGGGATTTCAATCACCTGGCTTCACTCACCAGGACCCGGCTTCACTCACCGGGATTTCAATCACCTGGCTTCACTCACCATGACCCGACTTCACTCACCGGGGTTTCCTTCACCTGGCTTCACTCACCAGGACCCGGCTTCACTCACCGGGATTTCATTCACCTGGCTTCACTCACCAGGATTTCATGCCCAGTCCCCGACCAGGACTTAATCCGAATTCACTCAACCAAACTTAAATCGGTGTCAACACCAAAACAACAATCGGGCCAGACTGCATCAACAATCTCCCCCTTTTTGTTGTTTGACAACTCGATTTAAGTTTAGGTATTAATGAACAATTGAAGTCAATTCAATTATCGTAAGGGAATCAAAATCCTCCCCCTACAATAACACAGCCCTAAACTTAATCAACCATTCTCCTCCCCCCCCTTTGTCAAACATCGAAAAGGGTATGGTTATTAAGTTTAATCACACCTCCCCCTTAATCAAGGGTCTCTCCCCAAACCCAAAATAATCAAAGGATAATTTTTAAATTGCATATGAGAGGCATATACCATAAATGTATCATGACAACAATGTATATGCATCATACGACAATAAGTAGCGCAGCTTCATCAGACTGATGATTGATACAGAAAAATTTGTGATTTATCTATAGACGATTAGTTTTCAGAAAAATCTCTATAATTCTGATTCGTTCAAGATCAGATTGCATTAACAATTGAAATTTCCAGGAACATGTTTGTTTAATCCAAAACTTATCCAACCACACGGGTGTAGACTATAGGTATTTCAGAAAAATTTCTGAAACGCAACATGAGTTTCTTGACTAACAGTTACACCTCATCAAGGAACAAGAGTCATGATTCAACCAACCCTTTCTTATGAATTTTTAAAAAATTCCAACACGGGTTTAGATCAAATCAGTGTTAGGTCTGTTCCTCATTCTTAGTTCTATTGATAATTCATCAAATTTGATGAAAGGGGATCGGTCGGATGATCGGACTAAGGAGTGTTTGGATCAATTAGGGAGTTCTGTGATCAGAATTGATCTGATCGATCACCGGACCGATCAGAGGGATCCCTGATCGGTCTGGTGATCGATCAGGGCGAGTCCTGATCGATCGGTGGACCGATCTGGTTCGACACAGAAAGTTTTCTGAAACTGATCAGTTTCAGAAACAGGTTTGTTTCAACTCTAAACCCTAATACAATCAGATTTAACCCCTAACAGAGTTCCATTAAACAACATTCATTTCCCTTAACCAAAATAAACAACATGATTTGTGTCCCTTAACTAAGCTTTATTCCCCATCAAGATTCAAGAACTTCTATGGATTAAAAAAATTACCAAAAACAGGTTTGTATCAAAGCATGATCAGTATATTCTAAGCATGAACTTGAGTATCAAAAACAGGTTTGTATCAAAGCATGATCAGTGGGAAAACAAACAAGTCATGGAACTTAAGTACTAAATTTTGAAACATCATAAACTATGTTAACATGCTGTTCTTAACCAAAATTGGTATAATACATTAAAGTTGTAAAACACATACAAGAAAATTTTGGCTTGCTTGAATCAAATTAGTATCAATATATGATTAAATTCCAAAACATGCTTGTATCAAATTAGTATCAAAATATGATCAAATTTCTAAATTTTGATCAGTTTGTATGTTTGATGTATGTTTATAACATGTTTGCTCCAACTACTTGAAATCAAGTTTGTATCAACTCCATAATCCTAATTCCCCATTCTATTGATAATTCATGGATTGGATTGAAAATTCATAGTTCCAAGTGTGTATCAAGTTCATGGTTCCAACCAATTTGAAATCAAATTTGTATCAAAAATTTATTCCCCAAATTGCCCATAAAAGTGAATAGGAAAATTTTCCCGTATAGATGGAGAAATTTTCAATGTATCTATATTGTTTATGATTCCCATTTACTTAACTCCAATCATCTAAATTCAAGATGAAAAACCATTCCTCATGGGTAGTAAATGGTCATCCATTAAATGGAGGAAATAGTAGGCACATCCCTAACTAGGAATGGCCATGTGTTTGGAGCATCAAATATCAACCACCCATGTTGATAGATGCTCCCCCTCAATCAAAGCTATACAATTCTAAAGATAGAGGTTTTAGGTACCCAAATTTTGGGACCTAATGCATCAACAATGAAGGACTTAGGCACCCATGCCTTAGTCAATTTCTTTCTAGCCTTTTGAACCCTAGAATCATTTTGTGATCTACATTGGGTTCTTGACATTAATGATATGACACTAGGTTCTTTAGGTTGGTAACCCAAACCAACCTTGTTGTAAGCCGCTTTTTGCGAATTTAGAATCATATCTAAAGTTCTAGAGCTAGTTGAAAACTTCTCAAGAATATTCTTGAGATTTTCAACTTCGCTCTTCAAGTCCTTATTTTCATTCTCAAGAATCTTAACATGCGAGTCATCAACATCATGATCCTTAGGTGTTTTCAATTCCTCTACTTCTAATCTTAATTATTTAACCTTATTCTTAGATTTTTTGAGCAAACTAGTTAAGCCTGCTATTGTCCTATAGCATTTATCTAACTCCAGAGAGATTACCTCTTCATCATCCGAAGATGATGAAGGCGCGGTTGAGGAGCTCCTTGATTCGTTATCACTCTCCTTGGTTGACTCTTCTAAGGCCATGAAGGCCACGTGACAGTGGGTCTTCTCCTCCTCCTTGTCCTTCTTCTTCTCCTTCTTCTTCTTTCTTCTGTCCCCTGCCATAAAAGCTACACCTTTCTCCTTGGGGCTTTGGTTAGAGATCTCATGTAATTCCATTTCACAAAATAGATCTTCTAATTTGGCAATTGACAAGTCCTTGGATACCTTGTAGGCATCCACCATGGATGACCACAAGGCATTCCTGGGAAATGATTTAAGGATGTACCTTACAAGATCTCAGTTTTCTACCTTTTCATTGATGGAATGCAAGCCATTGAGGATCTCTTTGAATCGTCTATGGAGTTCACTTACCTTTTCATTTTCTTCCATGGAAAGGTTTTGGAGTTGGCTGAGAAGCAAGTCTTTCTTGGCTCTTCGGGTATCTTGAGTGCCTTCATGGAGCTCAATGAGCTTGCTCCATAGGTCTTTAGCACTTGTGAAAGGACCCAGCTTGATCAACTCCTCCTTGGTCATCCCGCATTGCAGAATGACCACCGCTTTGGCATCGGCTTCCCCCTTTCGAATTTGTTCTGCCGACCACCTTAAGAAGTCCAACTCTTTTCCCTCGGAGTCCTTTGGAGGGGAGAAACCTTCCTTGACTGAGAACCACATGCTCATGTTTGTCTTCAAATAAAATTTCATTCTTGACCTCCAATATGGAAAATCAGCCCTGTCTAAGAATGGAGGTCTGTTTGTGCTGTACCCTTCTCCTCCCATCGCCATCTTGTAGACTCTCGGGTGTTAGTCCGTTTGAACAGAGCCCCAAGCTCTGATACCACTTGTTGGTGCTTGGATGGCTATAGAGGGGGGTGAATGTAGCCAGATACTCAAAACACTTCCTCTTTGAAATCTTCTTTCTGTGATCAGATTAGCAGCGAAAATGAACAAAACAGAAAGAACAAAAACAAGGAAAGAAAGCAAATCGACGCTAACACGCGGATGTACAAGGTTCGGGGATAACTTGCCCCTACTCCTTGGCATGCCCGTAAGGTGGGCGATCCCTTGATCTGTTGGGACCGGGTGCATGTTGACATGGATGCTCGTTCGTAATTTTAAAAATTAATTACGTGCAGCGGAAGGTTTAGCAAAAATAATTTCTCTAAATCATTTAACCACACATCTAAGCATGCAATTTTATCTTATGTAGACATGATCATATATTTAAATTTTGCAGAAACATAAACTAATTTACGTATTACCTCGCGTAACTCGAAGGAAGGGACGAGATCCAACCGTAAGCGTCCCTTGGAAGCTCCGCCTCTATTCGCGTCCACGCCGAGTATCTTCGGGATGACTTCGCAAAGCTACGAGTTTCGTGTTCTCGAGAACTACTAGATTCTCTGAGAACGCGACGAGAAAAACCAAGAGAGAAGTCAGAAGACTAACCACAAAAGGATGGCCAGCTGGTGCTCCTTCTTGGGGCCGGTTGGCGTACGGCAAGAAGGGGAGAAGAGAAGGAGAGAAAGAGAGGGAGAGAGCCTATGCCTTCATCTCTATGATTTTTTTTCACACCCAAGCCTTGCTATGGGTCCTTTATATAGTGGCCTCTCAACCATTAAGCCTCTCAATATGGAATAACTTGTTCCATCATGCCAAGTTTGATTTTATATCATGGTTAAAATCATATTTTAATTCATGATAAAAAATCTTCTCTCCTATGGAATAAATTTCCTTATCATGGTAAATCAATCCATGATTGATTTTATAAAATAAACCAACCATGGTTCATTTTAATTTCCATGAAAAATAAACCAAACCTTAGTTTATTATATAAAAATTTATATCATCCATAATTTTATAAAACAAACCACACTTGGTTTATTTTATAAATTGAACCAAAACTTGGTTCTCTCCCTTTGTTGTGGCCGGCCAAGCAAAGAGGATGGAGGCTCTCTTTGGCCGGCCCATCCAAGCCAAGCCCCAATGAATTAAACTTATTTAATTCATCTATTAAGTCTTCAAAAGACTTAGTCATTTTACGCTTCCGATGCATCTCTGAAAAATTCAGATTCGACTTATCGTTTGGCTCAACCAAACTTAATCTCTCTTGATTGGAAAATCTAATTTTCAACTCATTTTAAATCCCTCGGATTACTCGTAGTGCGTGTGACTAAATAGGCTTTCGATTTATGTTGGCTGTCTATAATCAATTAATTATAGAACAATCATGAGTGGCACCTAGTAGTACATCATGATCCCCAATTAATCGAAAGATCAACGGTTGACCTCAGAAACAATTCTGAAACCCTTCAGCAGCTATAATGAATCGTGCCCCATTCCCTTCACCATCTTATACCCACTTGGTTTAGGACATGGTCTATGTGTGTCAGTCCCCACTAGGCTGACTACGTCACACCTAGCCCAAGTAACGTTTTCTCGTCCTACGGATTCTAATTACTCTCATGTATTTAAGAGATTCATACTCTGAACATGTCATGCTCTGGCCAGAGGCTTCGAGTAACAATCCAACGATAGGCCTCGGGTATACATCTCCTCGCAAGGAGTGGTGAATCCTTTGTAGGTTGTTCAAACATCTTCGGGCACTTCGGCTTATACTCAATCATCTTGGGTCCACACCTCCTTGGAGATGCTTGCTTAAGATGTCAAAGTATAAGTCTCCATGACCAAGATGACTTGAACACCGCAAGTCAAAGGAACATCGCACTTAAGCTGCAGTAAGAACTTTACTGACATATCTATATGTAGACTACCATATGAAGTTTTACAGTCAGTCACTCCAATGAACTAGTTCCCTTAACTAGCATTCATGTTTATCTCCGGACATCCCAATGTCACCAGCCAGTGAGAATCAGCTGATTAGAGAATAACCCATGCTAGTCTCAACAGAATTGATAGTGTCCATATTTATCAATTCATCGACTAGGGACAATTTCAATACTTCACAATTGCACATATAGAGATAATCACTAGTTGTGAATTCATCACAAATTCTCTCATGCTGTGAATTGTATTACGGACATTCAGTAAATGAGTTTAAGATCTCAATCAAATACACAAACATGTATACTCAAATAGTGAATATTCACTTATTAAAATAAATGATTACAATCATAAGGCAATTGCCTTAGGATACTTCTCTCATATCACTAACATGATCGTCGGCAGATCAAGCCCCGGTGAACCCGGATATCAAATGCCTCCTTCTCGGTGGAGAAACCTCTCCACAACAAGTCTCCAGATGCTATAAGTTAAGCTCACGAGACAATAGAAGGAAACGCTCACAAGAATGTAGCAGGAACACTCAAGCACGAAGCAACAGAGAGCACACAAACAACCTAGCCAAACTCCTCAAGTTTTCTATTTGTTCTTCTCCGCTCCTCTGCATCTCCGCTTCGTCTTAAGCACCTGCTCACCATCGCCAGGCGCCATCAGCTCCCACTGAGCCACAACTGACCCACTGACTCCACTGAGCACTCAGTCCACTGAAGACCTCTTCAGCTGAGCCTCTGTCAGTCGCCAGCCGCGCCAGGAAGCCCGTCGAAACTTGAAAACAGAATACATACAAACCTGCCATGGTGAAAGTCACCATTGACTCTTCTCCTTGGTTTGTATCATCCCTGTCTAACCTGCACACTGATCAGAGGCTTAGCGAAGCATATCACAAAGAAATCAGCAGCTATCAGAGAAAATGCATAGAAAAATAGACGCGATCAGAGCGTCTGACAGCGATTTCAAATTAAAGTTTAGACACTGATCGGTCGCCAGACCAATCAGTGATGACCCTGATCGGTCACCAGACTGATCAGTGAATGCCCTGAATGATCAGGCTCCAGCCTGATCGATCCACAGTGAGAATAGAGGATCACAGACTGACCCTGATCGGTCACCAGACCGATCCAGCAGCTTGTTTGCCACACCCCGCAGGAAATACACTCCTGATCGGTCACCTGGCCGATCAGGGCAGGTGACCGATCAGGTCACTTCCTGACCGATCAAGAGCTATCCTGATCGGTCAGGGTGAGGAATGTTTTGACAATTTGTTCGGTCAAGCATCCGATCCAAGTTTCTCACAGAAACCTACTAACCTCTCCCTGATCGTTCCCCAGAACGATCAGAAACCCAGTATAAGCATTCTATTCTCTCCCTGATCATTCACCAGAACGATCAAGAGCCGAACAGAAGCATTTGGCTCTCCCTCTGATCGTTCACCAGAACGATCAGACTTCTCTAGATCGGTCACCAGACCGATCCACAACAGGGAGTTCGTGCCAACTCCCTGATCGGTCTCCAGACCGATCCAGCTCCGACCAAATCATCCCTGAGTCTAGGGAATAGCCTTCCTAGCCTTCTCTGACTCATTCTGGTCCCAGAGAACGAGATCACGTGCCCTCTTCGACTAGTACACGCAATGCTCAGTCCCCCGGACCAAGACTCCGTGCCCATCTTCACTCACCGGGACTTCATTCAACCTAGCTTCACTCACTAGGACCTGGCTTCACTCACCAGGGTTTCGGTCACCTAGCTTCACTACGTAGGACCCGGCTTCACTCACCGAGATTTTATTCAACCTAGCTTCACTCGCTAGGACCTGGCTTCACTCACTAGGGTTTCAGTCACCTAGCTTCACTCACCAGGACCCGGCTTCACTCACCGGGATTTCAATCACCTGGCTTCACTCACCAGGACCCGACTTCACTCACCAGGGTTTCCTTCACCTGGCTTCACTCACCAGGACCCGGCTTCACTCACCGGGGTTTCCTTCACCTGGCTTCACTCACCAAGACCCGGCTTCACTCACTGGGATTTCATTCACCTGGCTTCACTCACCAGGATTTCATGCCCAGTCCCCGATCGAGACTTAATCCAAATTCACTCAACCAAACTTAAATCGGTGTCAACACCAAATCAACAATAGGGCCAGACTGCATCAACACACATTAGGGTTAACTTGATTGACAACCTAGATTGGGTTGAGATGTTTAGGGCTATTGCCCTAGACTCAGATGCTTCAAAATCAGTGCATTGACATAAGTTGGGGGCATTATAAATGCAATTCAAATTAATCAAGTTAAGTATTCTTGCTAACTGAGATGATTTATGAAATACACTTGACTTGACTAACCCAAGTAAAAACTATTGTTTATTATAGTCAGCAAGTAGCTAAAAGGTTAGACAGGTGCCTAAAAGGAATTGACTTTATTTTTTTTAATATTTAAAATTATTTTCAAAATTTTCTTTTATACTTGGACTCAAAATGAAGGTATCTAGACTTGACTTAGACTTAGCCTAGACTTAGACATTTTACTTAGACTTATTGTGTTGCTTGAAATTACTCGCTCTGATACACTTAGCTATTATTTTTCATTCTTACCCTTATATTACATACATGATTTTGATATATGACAAAAAAGGAGAGAAAGAAAAGGAGTTCAAAGAAAAGAGTGCTTTTATACCGGTCTTTTCGCTTTCCGAAAATTACTCTTCGAAAATTGAGTTTTTAGTGTTTTCGAAAACTAAGTTTTTTTTAAATGCTTAGAACATATTTTTAAATGACTCGGCATTTTGAAAAACTACTTAGTCTCTCATCTTAGTTTTTAAAAAACACTTAACTTTTTCGAAAAGAATGTTTTAACTTAAGCTTTCCAAAAAATAAGCAAAAATTTTTAAATGTATTATTTCAAAAAGTTTAAGTCAACTAAGTATTTTTGAGCTTTTTTTAAAGGAAACTTAACTTAGTCTCTGAACTTTTTTCTCATATTTGAAAAAGAGTAAGTCTATTTTGAAAAATATCATTTCTTCTATAATCAGAAATGTTAAATGATCTAGGGGGAGATAGTTGATTAAGGGGGAGAGCATAAAAGTAATTTTATTTCTCTGTTAAAACCTGTTTAGGCTTAACTTTGAACTGAGTTATCATAATCAAAAAGGGGAAGATTGTTGGTGCCGGAAGCACCAGATCGAATCTTGTTTTGATAAGTGGCAAAGTGTTCAAGTTAAGCTGGTATGGTATACTGATGAAGTTGTTGAGATTGCAGGAAAGTCCTGGTAAACTAGGCAAGAAGTCTTGACCTGCAAGGTTGAGTATGAAGTCCTGGTCGGGGATCAAGCAATAAAGACTTGGCAAGTGAAGCAGGGCAGAAGTCCTGGTCGGAGATCAAGCAACGAACACTTGGTGAGTGAAGCCGAGTATGAAGACTTGGTCCAGGGGGACCAAGCAGAAGACTTTGCCGAGCGAGGATCACGGACAGGAGTCGAGACGGGTCGAGGTAGAACGTCGTCGAGTTTCGGGTTCTCGGAGGCCGAGCAAAAGTCCAACCGGAGGTTTCGGGTGGAAATAGGTAAACTCTCTTGAGAGTAGTAGATGAGGATGCGTTCCTCGGTGACGGACAATAGGCGTCGGTCCAACCTAGGGTTTTGAGTGAAACCTCAAAGTCAAGACCAAAACATCACTAGCTAGCTATAATTCATACATGTTTTAATTCTATATTTTATTATTGTATGTTTGGAATTGAGCCTTGTTGCAGCTAAAAAGAGAAAGCAGTTGACTAGGGGGCATGAATGGGACTTAGGTGCTTGAGAGCTAGCAGCGAGCGACTGAGCTGGCGCAACAGGTCTGGCTTACGTGGATAATGCTGAGTGGAGGATCCACGTCCTCACTCAGGCGCCTAAAAGGGACTTAGGCGCCTAACTAGGTTAAATTTTGACCGAATAGCGGATAGAGTTTCCACCCGGTAAGCTGTAATGAGGGTGTCTGAAAGACCATTCAGGCGCCTGAGTAAGTACTATAAAAAGGGGTCGTGTGCAGCAGTTCAATACAATAATTCTAAGACTACAATCAGTTTCTTCTTTTGTGTGTTGCGTGACCGAAGTTTCGATAAATGCTGAAATGCCGTCCGACTCTCCGAATGAAGATCTTCCTTTCATTTCAGGAGTCGGTATAATTGTTTTTCTTTTATTGCACACTTCAGTTCTGTAATTTGTAATATTCTTGTGATTATTAGTATTGCCCAAAGTAAACGATCAAGGATCGTAGCCTTGTAGTAGGAGCCGGTCAAGACTCCGAAGCAAGTAAAATCAACCTGAGTTAGTAATCGTGCTATATTCTATTTTCCGCTGCTTCCTATCTCTCTCTAACTCCTACGCTTACTCTCAAAGCTTCCGCTATGTACGTTATCACTTAGTCATTTAGGTTTTAAATCCGATGTTTTTGTGAAGTGATATTCACCGCCCCCCTCTATCGCTCAATCTCGATCCAACAAGCTATCCTTATCCCCAACGCCTATTTCGTCGATGCGGATTAGATTGCATTACATTAAGGGCGCTCCTATAGGTATACAGGCGCGCGGATGACTATTATATAAGGGGATTCAAACCATACTTTCAGATCATCACTTGCATCATTCTACAACTCATTCTCTACTAAACAAAAGCACTAAGACAAAGCTCTGTGACCAAGAAGGCTCCAAGAAGAAATGCGCAATACTTTGGACTTCCAGAGTTGGACCGAGACCTTCATTGTTGGTTTGATTTATTATAAGTTGTATTGTTCTTATTTTATAATTGTGATTGTACTCAAAACTGTAAGATGAGTTTCTCCGCCTCCGGAAACTTCTGGAAAGGAGACCACTAATGGACGGGTTCTTCCTGTGATTTAGCCTTGGACGTACTGACTCTAAGGGGTTGGGAACCAAGTAAAATCCCACATGTTCTTGTTGTGTGTTTTGTTCTTATTTATTATTCCGCTGCGTACTAACACTCTTGATATTAAGCGAACAAACGATCGACGAAGTTCCAACAAAAAAAGTGTAAGTCGATATTCACCCCTCTATCAACACCACCAATCTCATATATTCAACAGAGACAATTTCAGCTATTGGAAGAAACACATGGAGTGTTTCCTAAAGGTCGATATCAACTTCTAGATAACCATCAAAATTTGCTACACCCCTCCAACCGAAGATGGTGAAATCCTAGATCCAGAGAAGTGGACATCGGATATGAAAAACGGGCCCAAACAGACTATAATGACATGAACATGCTCTAGTGCGGGCTAACGAAGGAAGAGTTCAACTAAGTTAGACCATTCGACAACGCCAAAGTACTTTGGGATCGACTAGTCAAGCTCTATGAAGGAACGGATGACTCTAATATAACAAAATGCGACTTACTTTTAAATCAATTATTCAATATTAAAATGCTACTCGGAGAAAGTGCCTCTCAACTCCACGCAAGAATTAAAGACATCATTAACAGACTACACCTAATCGGCCATCATCTCGAAAATCAAGATGTAATAAGGTATACTCTTAACTTGTTTCCTCGAAATGCTTTATAGGCATCAATGGTAGATGCCTATAAGGTTTCAAAAGACCATTCAATTATTAAATTAGACGAGCTTTTTTGTGAATTCGAATTTCATGAACAAACTTACCTAGGTCTAGTCGACAAAGATATTGTCTTGTATGCAAGACAAAGCAAAAGTAGGAAAACCAAAGCAAAATCAAAAGTTGAGTCTGAGTCAGTGTCAGATTTAGACTCACCCAACAAAGAAGAACTAGCAAACATGGTCCAAAGGATGTTTGCTAAAAGAAGAACCAAGAAGTAGCCAACAAAAGCACCATGTACATCGAACACACCAATATCGGAGATCACGTGCTTTGGGTGGAACAAGAAGGGTCACTAAAAGCACAAATGTCCAAACCTGAAGGAGGAAAGACCCAAGTCTAGAAGAAGGAAGTCACTCAAAGTGACTTGGGATGAGTCATCCTCAGACGAGCCACATCTGGACGAACAAAACACTCAAGTCACCTAGCACTAATGACAAGATCTGAGCTCAAGTCTGAACTTAAGTTCTAGTCAGAACACGAAGAACCCGAGGTAAATTTACTTTTGAAAATTCAATTACACAAATTAGTTAAGTATTTATTAAATAAGTTGACTAAATCCGAGGATCAAATTAGATTGCTCCTTGAGGAGGTTAGCCACCTTAAGGAACAAGCTAACTTGAACCCCTCAACCGATCAAATTCAAGAAGGAATTTCAACTCAAGTTGCAAAACATGAGGAAAAAAAAATTCCTCCTTGAAAGACCAAGTTGAGGGACTCAAGACAATATTAGACAAGTTCAACTTGGGCACCAAGTATGTAAACATGATACTTGGGTCTCAAAGGGCTTGTACAACAAGTCTAAACTCGGATTTAAACCCAAGTCAACCAACAAGTCTTATCTTTCACTTATTAGTCAAAACCATAGAAACCAAGTTCAAGCATGAGTTTCGAAAGCTTCCTTAACAAAGCAAGTAGAACTAAACCAATACTTTGTACCTAAGAATAAAATCCACTTTTTTAAGCATCAAACTAAAATTCAAATAGAAGGCGGTAAGCTAGTTGTCACCTCACTAGCCCAATCTAACTACATGGGTACTTATGATTAGTTAACTCAGGGTTAGCCCTAATTTGTTATGAGTCTAAGTTTAGTACTAAGTCATTTAGCTAAGAACAGTAGAGAAGCTCTATCCAGGATTGTAGTTGCCTTAATGATGTCCATTGTGACTCACCACTACCTGGGAGCTTACTCAAGGGTGCTTGCTTGCGTAATCCAAAGTTAAACTTAAACCAAACACAAATTAAGACTAATCATGACAATCAAGTAATAATTGATCTCATAAAATTATAAAATTACCTGTTTGAAAACCCCCAGGTTTGATGAAATCAAACTAAACCAAATCCAACTTGAACCAAACTTAAACTAAACCAAACCCAACTTGAAAGAAACTAAACTTGAACCAAAACTAAACCAAACTCAACTTGAACCAAATCAAACCTAAATCAAAAACAAATAAAATCTAAATAAAACTCAAACCAAACCAAATCATAAACAAAATCCTAACAAACTCAATTCAAACTAAAACCAAATTCATTCTCTAATCAAGACTTATTTTCTATTTTCAAAACAAATTCTTCAAATCTAATTTGTCAACACTTATTTTTAAAACAAACTTTTTCAAAACTTTTTCCAAAACTTATTATTCAAAATTTTTTAACTTAATTTTTCAAAAATTATTCATTCAAACTTATTTTTCAAAATTTATTTTATTTTTTTAACTTATATTTAAAACAAACTTTTTTCAAAATTTTCAAAACTTATTTTTCCAAAACTTAAGTTTCAAAACAAACTTTTTCAATTTTTTAGTAGTTAAAAAAATTTAATAACTTAAAAGTTATTTTAAAACCTTATTTACATTCAAAACTTATTATTATTATTTCCAAATCTTGAAAATTATTGTCAATTATTCTTTTCAAAACTTAAAACTTATCATTTTCAAAACAAAATTTTACAAAACTTAATTTTAAATCGATTTTTTTTTCAAAACTTAACTTTTAAACTTAAAACTTATATTAAACTTATTTTCCAAAATTAAACTTTATTAAAACTCAACAATCATCTTACATTTTTGTTTGTACCTTAATTGAAAACCTAGACCTAGTGGGATGAACTAGGAAAAATCCATCAAACCAAACCTTTGATCCAACCCCTACTTCATGTGTAGGAGGAACCCAAAGATTTAGATCAATGGATACTTGATAACGGATGCTCTAGACACATGACTGGAGATCAACACAAATTTATCGACATTAAGTTTAAGAGTTTAGGAACAGTTGTCTTTTGAAACAATGACAAACTTAAGGTAATTGGAACATGTAATATTCAGTTAAACTCATATTTATCAATTAAGAAAGTTTTGCTTATTGAAAATTTTGACTTTAATCTGCTTAGTATAAGTTAATTATGTGATGCCATTTTCATAGTTAAGTTTCTTTCCACTGAATGCTTAATTAAACATACTGAATCAAACAACGTACTTGTAAAAGGTTTTAGGCAAAATAACATTTACACAATAAACTTACCAAGACCTAAAATTCAATGCAACTTAACTCAACAAGAAGAAACTTGGTTATGGCATAGGAGGCTAGCTCACACTAACATTAGAACTATACTAAAAGCAACTAAAAATGAACTAGTTAAAGAACTACCAAAATTAGAAAATTCAGAAAATAAACTTTGTAACTCATGTCAACAAGGTAAACAAACTAAATCAACACATAAAGCAACTGAACAAAATAGAACTAATTCAATATAAGAACTTCTACATCTATATTTGTTTGACTCCATTGAAATTAAAATCCAAAGTGGAAACATTTATTGTCTAGTTATAATTGATGACTACTCTATGTATACTTGGATAAAATTCTTAAAACACAAACATGAAGCCTTTGAAATATTTAAAAAATTTTGCAAACAAATAGAAAATGAAAAAGAACTAAAAATCAAGAAAATTAAAAATGATAATGGTGGAGAATTCAGAAACTATAACTTTACAAACCTATGTCTAGAAAATGGATATCACCATGAATTTTTATGCCCTAAATCTCCCCAACAAAATAGACTAGTAGAAAGAAAAAATAGAACTCTATAAGAAGCCGCAAGATCAATATTAAACGAATATAATCTACCAATTTACTTTTGAGTCGAAGTCATAAATACAGTCTACTATATTCAAAATAGAATATTAAATAATAAAATACATTTTAAAACACCTTATGAAATACTTTTTAACAAAAAAATCTAACTTAAATTACTTAAAAGTATTTGGATGTAATGTATACATTGTAAACATCAATGTCTACATAGGAAAATTCACTTCAAAAACTCAACAAGGAATATTTCTAGGTTACTCATCCACTAGTAGAGCATATATGGTATATAACAAATCCACTCAAAAAATTGAGGAAACAACTAATGTAAGTTTTGATGAAAATCTTAAAAACCAATAACAAATCAACCTTAAAGAATCAAATGATGATCTTGAAAATGATAATCAAGAAACCCAACAAGAAGAACCCCAAAATGAAAATAACCCTAACCTTAAAACATTACACACAAATTTAAATCATCCAATTGATCAAATCATAGGAAACCAGAACTTAGTGTACGAACTAGATCAACTTTTAGAAACCTAAGTCAAATAGCCCTGATCTCTAAGATCGAACCAAAAACCATAGATGAAGCATTGGATGAACCTGACTGGGTAATTATAATACAAGAAGAATTGGCCCAATTCAAAAGAAACGAGGTTTGGGACTTAGTACCTCTACCTAAAAACAAATCAACCATAAATACCAAATGGGTTTTTAGAAATAAATTAGATGATCAAGGCTAAATTGTAAGGAACAAAGCTAGGTTAGTAGCTAAGGGGTTCGGTCAAGTTGAAGGACTTGATTACGATGAGACTTATGCTCTTGTAGCCAAACTTGAATCAATTAGGATGTTCCTTGCCTATACAACACATAAAGGATTTAAGTTATACCAAATGAATGTTAAATTCGTCTTCTTAAATGGTCTAATTAAGGAAGAAGTCTATGTAAGTCAACCTCCTGGATCTGAGAACTTAGAAAACCCTAAACATGTGTTATAATTAAAAAAGACTTTATATGGACTAAAACAAACACCTAGGGCTTGGTATGAAAGGTTATCTAGTTACGAAGTTCTAAGGGTTTTAAGGAAGGACAAAATTGACCTAACATTGTTCATAACAACCCTTGACTTAGTTATTTTCATAGCCCAAATCTACGTAGATGATATAGTGTTTAGATCAACCAACTCTAAATTTTTAAAGAAACATATAACCTAATGGAAAATGAATTTGAAATGAGCATTATAATAGAACTTAACTTCTTTTTAGGATTACAAATAATGTAAATCAAAGAAGGAAACTTTGTAAACTAAAACAAATACATAAAAGAGTTACTTAAAAAATTCAGAATGGAAAACACTAAAGAATTTAAAATACCTATGGCAATGATAATTACCATTTTGTTGATAAATTTAGGCTCTCAAATCCATGTTTTGATCCACTTTTATATGCTTAAGTTTGCATTTACATTAGGTTTCATGGATTGTCTCTATTTTAGCTTTTGATTCAAATCATTGTGTATTCGAGATATTTTGGCACTAAAATGTGAATCTAATTTTGTATGCTTCAATTGACCATGTACCTAGATCAGATTGAGTCAAACTTGAGTCAGGATTGGTTTTGATCAAGGGGATCAAGAGGTGGATCAATGTGGGCTGTCCGATCAAGAAACGGCTAGATCTGAGTCATTTATCATCTGCTGACCAATCCGAGCTCAAGTTAGAGTTAATCTAGACCATATATCAACATATGAAGATTTGGTCCCAATCAGAGGTCATCCAGCCGTTGGATTGAGCTTAAGAGGAGCATGAACCGTCCATTCAAAGATTAGAGAAATATGAGCCTTCCGTTGCAGATCTGAACGATTCCAGCTGAGGAGGAGTAGATCAGGACCATTGATCAAGATCTGGGAAGTTTGGTTCAGATATGAGATGATCCAACCGTTGGATGAGGCCGGAACAATCACAACCGTTCAAATTCAAATTGGATTAGTTAAATCAAACATTCCCTCTTCCGCTCGAGGTCGTCGCGTGGTAGAAGAGTCGAGAGTTCTTCCAGTTCTTCACAGTTTCTTCATCGTTTTCTTCGCAATTTTCTTTCCCGATCGCGCGGCCAACATCAGATCCGTTTCTTCTCAAGGTTTTGAATCATCGCGGTAAGATTTCTGTTCAGTTTTGCTAATCAAATTCTCACAGATGAGAGAGCGTAGGTGAGGGTTTCGCCGGTGCTCTGCCCACTGTCGATTCTGATCGATCGCTGTTGTCTTCATCAAGCGGATGCAATCCGAGCATGTGGAGGGGTTCTCTGAAGGCTACCGAGAGTTTCCAAGCTCGATCGTTACTCAGCGTGTCAAGAAGGAGGAGATCGCGGGTGAGTTCAGCTACTGACCGATCGCGGTGACTGGACAGAGATGACTCTGATCGGTCCCGTGACCGATCAGAAGACGACCTGATCGGTCGGTTGACCGATAAGGAATGCCAATTCGCAACAAACTGATCCAGAGAGTGTTCCTTCGATGGTTTTTGAGTTTAAAGGGTTTCTAGCTCAACCTTTGTGTGACGACAAAGGGAAGTCTTGATTAGGAACTGATTTGGTGTTTGAATTTAGGATAATTTTGGTTTGAGCATTTATTTTCTTCACATTGCTCTAGTTTGTTCCAACTAAACTTCAAGTCAAGTCTTTAAGCATTGTTTTGTTCTAGCTTTCAATTTCTACAATTAGTTTCTTGCAATTAATTCTCTGCAATTTATTCTCTGCATTGAAGTTTAGTTCTTAAGTTTCAATTCAATAGTTTGAAATCGAATTGCTTAGTTTTTCCAATAGATTAAGTTTTGTTCTTGCAATTTCCTAATTCGCTCTCTGCTTTAGTTAAGCTCATTCATGTTATACTGTTATCTCATTCTTGTTGCAAACAAACTCCCATTTTATTAGAAAACCCAAATCATCAAACGACAACAACTTTCAAGCTCGAATTAAACATTTACAACTAGTCCTCGAAAAAATACGACCTGAGACCCCTATACTACATTTTAATTTTGTTAGCAAAGGGTTTTCAGCTTATAAATATCTAAATTTGAGGCTCATCGTGACACTTGTATTGGGCTACATCAAATTTTTGGCGTCGTTGCCGGGGAAACACTAGTTGAGTTTGTTTAATTTAAGCTTGTGTTTATTTTCATATTATTTGATTCAATTTTTATTTGCTTTATCCTTCTATACACATTTGGTGCCATTGTTGTTTGTTTTATGACCAGGACTGCAAGTGGTGATCTTGTGGAGTTCGATCTTGAGATAGAGAGAACATTCAGAGCTAAAAGGAATCAAGGAATAGTTTCAGAAGTTATTGAAAACATTTATATTCATTCAAGCAGTTCCATGGCAGAGTATCAGTATTTTCAGAATTTTCAGCAGCCTTGTCAGAATTTTTAGCAACCCTATTCTCAATTCTGAATTTTCAGCAAAATTTTCAACCATTCCTGCCTTATCAAGATTTTCAGCAACCAAATCAACAATTTCAGCAAAACCAACCTTGGAATCATCCAGAATAGCAGTTTCAGCAAAATTTTCAGAATTTTCAACAACCATTTCTTCAACAACCATTTCATCAAAACCAATAAGTTTATCAAGATTTTCCACAACCCTCTCATAATTTTTAGCAGAATTTTCAACCATTCCAGGTAGAATTCTCAGTTTCAAAATTTTCAGCCTTTCAACCAACATTTTCAGCAAGCAGATCAGCAATTTCAGAATCATAATTTTTAGCAACATCCACCTTGTTATCAAACTAATTTCCAACAATTTCAACAGCCTAGTTGCTCATTTGATCAGCCGCAACAATTTCAATTTCAGAATTCATAGCCTACTTATAATTTTGAGCAACCTAATGAATCCTTTCAAGACCAACAAGAGTTCCATGCTCATCAAGGAGGCTATGGAGATTCTAGTGAGCTTGAGGCTCAACAACAAAGGCTTGAAGAAATTTTGCAACAAATCATACAACAACAGCAAAGTTTACAACAACAAGGGGATGAATCCACTTTTCAAAACATTGAAAGACAAATTGGACAATTAGTTAGTGAAATGAATCAAATGTTAGCCCAAGGATCAGGACAATTACCTTCTCAAGCTACTCAAAATCTTAAGGGGAATGATTATGCGATAACTTTGAGGAATGAGGAAGTTGTTTCAAGTAGGGGTGTGCATTCGGTCAAAACCGAAGCGACCGAACTGAATAAATCGAAAACCGAATTAACCGATTTTTTTTGAAACCAACCGAACCGACCAAATTTTCTACAAAAACCGAACTTACCAAACCGATTTTTTTTCGGTTAATTCGGTTTTTAACCGAAATTTTAAATTTAATTTGATTTTTAATTAAAATTATCAGATTTTATTTAATTAATTATATTTTTAAATAAAAAATAATTAAATTAATATATTTATTCGGTTTAACCGAATTACAAAATTCAAAACCGAAACCGAACCGATTTAACCGAATCGAATTTTAAAAAAAAATCGAAAACCGAATTAACCGAACCGAATTTCAAAATTTAATCGGTTCGATTCAGTTAATTTGGTTTTTCCGAATTTTTGCTCACCCCTAGTTTCAAGTCTAAACATTCCAAGGGCTGATTTTTATGAAGAAATTCCAGCAGCTTATTTTCCATCTCAGAACATCCCCAAAATGGTTTCTATACCAGTTCAAAGTGACCCTAGTGCAAGCCTCAGTAATTCTTCAATTGATCTTGCAATTTTGGTGGAAGAAGAAGAAGAAATCAGCAAAATCAGGGCACCTACAGCAGCTATTCCTCCTAAAATTCCTGTTCAAGATTCATTCCAAAATTTTTAGCTCAAGTGGAGGAACCAAGGGTCCCTTTACCCTTCCCACAGAACCCAAGAGAGGATCCTCCTAGCATTAGCATGGGTATTTTAGATGAAGTTGTTGAGGCAGATTTAATTGATGGTAAAGTTTCACTTGATATAGTGGGAAGAGATTTTAGTTCAGAGAAAGCTGAGGATGCATTAGTAATAGAGGCATTGGAGGAGATTGATAGTAAAGCTTGTGACAGTCTTGAATTTGATTCTAAAGCTCTACAGGACCCTTCTCATCTTTTATTTTGTGATGACATAGTTGTTGTTGAACTTAACTTTTCTAATATGGTTGTTGCAGATATTGTTGATGAAGCATGCGTTATAGATGATTCTACAGGTGTAGGGGATTGCACTGAGCCTCAGGGACCACCAACATTGATTGATACATTAGAAGATTCAGAGGATAAGTATGAAAGTATAGGGACTTGCATGGTGGAAGCAAGAACCCAAGAATCACCTCTCTTAGTTGAATATCTATCAGAACCTAAGATTGAAGTGGAGCATGTACATGACCAGGAAGAGTCCATAGTTACATCTATTCTTATAGAACCTCCAGGTATTCTTCAGCATGATAAGGTAAGTATTTCTCCTATTTCTTTAGAAAAATTCATAGAGGTGCCTAGGGTTGATTTTGTTGTTTGTGATGAATTTCTTGATACATCTTTTGTAGAAATTGATTGTGAAAAATTCCTAGAGGTACCTAAAATTGATTTTATTGGCTGTGATACATCTCTTGATACATCTTATGTAGAAATTGATTGTGAAAAACTAATAGAGGTACCTAAAGTTGATTTTGTTGAATGTGATGAAATTCTTGATACATCTTATGTAGAGATTGATTGTGAAAAATTTGTAGAGGTACCTGAAGATGATTTTGTTGAATGTGATGCATTTCTTGATACATCATATGTAGAGACTGATTATGA
This sequence comes from Boesenbergia rotunda, assembly GCA_024364735.1. Classification (NCBI taxonomy): domain Eukaryota; kingdom Viridiplantae; phylum Streptophyta; class Magnoliopsida; order Zingiberales; family Zingiberaceae; genus Boesenbergia; species Boesenbergia rotunda. The sequence continues at coordinate 438,461 of JAGFNQ010003851.1, read as the reverse complement.
AAAACTTATTAATGTACATAAGGTTGATTTCATTGGCTGTGATGTATTTCTTGATATATTTTATGTAGAGGTTGTTTGAATTTCATTTCCTTCTTACCTTGCATGCGTTCAGGAGGTATTTTCTTTTCATGATTTTACAGGGTCCCGTAGGCTTCTCGAGTGGGTACTCAAACTTAATAGCCTCCAACTTCCCGGAAGGACTTCTAAAAAACATGTAGTAGGAGGGATTGAGTTTACTTTGACTTGTAACTATCTACTCCAAGAATGGATTTTGAACTTTAATCGTCTCCGACTACTGGAATATACTTATGCAAAATTGATAAGGGAGAAAGTTGTGCATTATGAGATTGATCATGTGAGGATAGTTCTCCCAAGATGGATGCTCCGTGCTCTTTACCCATTTTGAAGGGGAGTTGTTCTTTCTTACACTCTTATTTCATTCTAAATATCACTTTTATGTTTTCTAGCCGTAATTTTTCTTTTAAAATAAGTTCTTGCTAATAAATGCTTAGGTAGTGTAGAATGGATAAAGATTCATTGTAGATACCATTTTATCCCTTTTTGACATTTTGTTTCATGCATGAGTTGGAATAAATGTATGTTTCTAGATTTTCTCTATATCATTTTAGAGTCCTTTGAAAGCAAATTAAATTTGGTTGTTAAAACTTATGATTTGAGCCAATGGATGAAAATTCTTGGATGCTTGAGTACTACTTAGTTATGGACTCTAGATTGATAACTTGAGATGAATTCTTTTTACCTAGTGAGGATTGACCTAATATTTGTGATACACATATGTGATTGTACTCTAGAACTTGCTTAGGTTCTTTCAAAGCTATATTTCTATGATTAGACCACATTTATAGAGGTGAATCATTTCATTTCTTTTTTCGTACCAATTTTTACAATCTTGTTTGTTGATCTTCTCTATATTCTATTTTCTTTCCCCTATATTTCTCCATGGACTTGGTTACTTTGATGTTTCTTGATATTACTTTGCCCGAGACGGACAAAAGTTTAAGTATGGGGGAGGATGCAAGTATTGAATCAAATCTTGAGGATTAAGTGAAGCATTTGGTAACATACAAGAAAAGTGTGCCAACTTGAAGGATTTTTGTATCAAGTTTTGGTTGCAAGAATTGATTAGTGAAGGGAAGTGAAGGCTCATTTTCGCTACCATAGAAGAAACGAAAAGGAAGAAAAAGAGAAAAACAATTTGTGCTCAAGATGAAGTATTAAGTAAAAAAGAAAGGGGAATAGAGATCAACTTGAAAAATTTGAAATTGAAGCACTTGGCAACATCCAAGCATTCTATCATATTTTCCATGTGAGTAGGCTGCATTTAACAGTGAGAACAAGCAAAGTTACAAGCAATGTTCCATTGAACCAAAGCTGAAATGTTCAGAATTTCAAATCTGTCGAAAAAAATGGAAGCAAAAAAATTTAGCTGCAGAAACAGAACAGTAGCAAGAAAAGAAAAAAAAAGAAAGAAAAGAAAAGGAAATAAAAGAAAAGAAAAACATGAAGTGTCAGGAGATGGGGTAGATTGTTGAATTTGAAGTTGTGAACAAGGAGCTATTTGAATACAAGAGTGAGTTATTGATTGAAAGAAGAGAAGTCTCGGCAGAAGTCAGCTTCAAATTCTGCAGTTCAGCTACTGATCATCACCTGATCGGTCGACTGACCGATCAGAAGCATTCCAGTCCGATCCCCAGAACGTTCAGGCAGTGACTGACCGGTCCCTTGACCGATCAGTAGGGTTGGCACAGGAACAGAACCTTGGCACACTGAATTCAGTGAATTTCCTCAGCCCCTGCTCCGCCACAACTCTGATACATGCAAAATAATACACGAAGAAAAGAGCAAAGTTCCTCTAGATGCATTCTTGAGTGTCCAAGTCTCCCACTTTCTCTACTTTTTCTATATTATCTTATCATGCCATATTTCTTTTTCATATTTCCTTATCATGTCATATTTCTTTACTTCCTTTATCATGATTCATAAGTATCATAGTTCATTAAACTTCTATTTCATTCTTATCATTACATATCTCTTAACTTGTTTGAATAAGCTTTTGTAGGTGTGGATCCAAATCAAGAATGATGGTGGAGAGTAGATAATAAGCAAGCTTATGGTAGTATAAGAACCATGATTGTGTTAGAGTGAGCTCCACCTTCATCAAAACTTAGAACTTAGGAAGAGAGCCACTTCAAAATTTTCCTTGAAAGCCTTGTGTGTTTAGTTCATCTCAATGAGTCATGAAGGATGAGTATACTAAGTTGTTAATTTAAGGACAAGATATTAGTCCAATGAGTTTAGATTTTTGAGAATTGACAACCCTAGGTAATTTTCTTTCAATTGTTTCTAATTATGATTGAGAATAATCTAGGGGGATACATCCTTAGTTCACTAGTTAGCTTGTGCGAGACGCCCAAGAGTAAGTGTGGGGGAGTTGATAATTACCATTTTGTTAATAAATTTAGGCTCTCAAATCCATGTTTTGATCGACTTTTATATGCTTAAGTTTGCATTTACATTAGGTTTCATGAATTGTCTCTATTTTAGCTTTTGATTCAAATCTTTGTGTATTCGAGATATTTTGGCACTAAAATATGAATCTAATTTTGTAGGCTTCAATTGACCATGGACCTAGATCAGATTGAGTCAAACTTGAGTCAGGATTGGTTTTGATCAAGGGGATCAATAGGTGGATCAATGTGGGCCGTCCGATCAAGAAACGGCTAGATCTGAGCCATTTATCATCTGCTGACCAATCCGAGCTCAAGTTAGAGTTAATCTAGACCACAGATCAAGATATGAAGATTTGGTCCCAATCAGAGGTCATCCAGCCGTTGGATTGAGCTTAAGAGGAGCATGAACCGTCCATTCAAAGATCAGAGAAATATGAGCCTTCCGTTGCAGATCTGAACGATTCCAGCTGAGGAGGAGTAGATCAGGACCATTGATCAAGATCTGGGAAGTTTGGTTCAGATATGAGATGATCCAACCGTTGGATGAGGCCGGAACAATCACAACCGTTCAAATTCAAATTGGATTAGTTAAATCAAACATTCCCTCTTCCGCTCGAGGTCGTCGCGTGGTAGAAGAGTCGAGAGTTCTTCCAGTTCTTCGCAGTTTCTTCATCGTTTTCTTCGCAATTTTCTTTCCCGATCACGCGACCAACATTAGATCCGTTTCTTCTCAAGGTTTTGAATCATCGCGGTAAGATTTCTGTTCAGTTTTGCTAATCAAATTCTTGCAGCTGAGAGAGTGCAGGTGAGGGTTTTGCCAGTGCTCTGCCCACTGTCGATTCCGATCGATTGCTGTTGTCTTCATCAAGCGGATGCAATCCGAGCATGTGGAGGGGTTCTCTGAAGGCTACCGAGAGTTTCCAAGCTCGATCGTTACTTAGCGTGTTAAGAAGGAGGAGATCGCGGGTGAGTTCAGCTACTGACCGATCGCGGTGACCGGACAGAGATGACTCTGATCGGTCCCGTGACCGATCAGAAGAGGACCTGATCGGTCGGTTGACCAATCAGGAAGGCCAATTCGTAACAAATTGATCCAGAGAGTGTTCCTTCGATGGTTTTTTAGTTCAGAGGGTTTCTAGCTCAACCTTTGTGTGACGGCAAAGGGAAGTCTTGATTAGGAACTGATTTGGTGTTTGAATTTAGGATAATTTTGGTTTGAGCATTTATTTTCTTCACATTGCTCTAGTTTGTTCGAACTAAACTTCAAGTCAAGTCTTTAAGCATTGTTTTGTTCTAGCTTTCAATTTCTACAATTAGTTTCTTGCAATTTATTCTCTGCATTGAAGTTTAGTTCTTAAGTTTCAATTCAATAGTTTGAAATTGAATTGCTTAGTTTTTCCAATAGATTAAGTTTAGTTCTTGCAATTTCCTAATTCGCTCTCTGCTTTAGTTAAGCTTATTCATGTTATACTGTTATCTCATTCTTGTTGCAAACAAACCCCCATTTTATTAGAAAACTCAAATCATCAAACGACAACAACTTTCAAGCTCGAATTAAACATTCACAACTAGTCCTTGGCAAAATACGACCTGAGGCCTTTATACTACATTTAATTTTGTTAGCCAAGGGTTTTCAGCTTATAAATATCTAAATTTGAGACTCATTGTGACACATGTATTGGGCTACATCAGGCAACCAACTCAATTATAGATAATGACCCAAATGGTAAATCAGTAGATCTAAAGTATTATAGAAATGTAATAAATAGTTTGTTATACTTAACTGCTAGTAGACCTGACATATTATTTACAGTTAGTATGTGTGCTAGATACTAAACTTATGCTAAAGAATCACACTTAGAAATTGTAAAAAGAATTTTTAAATACTTTAAGGGAACTATCAATGTAGGAATTTGATAACCTAGAATAACTGACTTTGAACTAGTTGGATACTCAGATTTTGATTATGCTAGCTGTAAGTTAGAAAGAAAAAGCACAAGCGGAGGTTGTCAATTATTAAGAACATCCTTAGTTAGTTAATTTAGTAGAAACTAACACTGTATTGCCTTATCCACCACAGAAGCAGAATATATAGTCATAGGAGAGTGTGTTGCCGAATTATTATAGATGTCTCATACCCTAAAAGACTTTAACTTAGACTATAAAAATGTAAAAATATTTATTGATAACATAAGTTCAATAAACTTAACAAAAAATTTATAGAACTTAACTATATATATTCCAAATCAAACTTAGTTGATATATTCACTAACCACTACTAGAAACTGAATTTAGTAATATAAAAAGACAATTAGGAATATGCTTGTTAGATTAGGATTTTACTTGCTTAACTATTTTCAAAATTCTAGTTTTCAATTTTTTTATCAGTTTGCAAAGTCCAAAACTTAGGATTTTTTTTTTCAAAACATAGAATGGAACTAGCCTAGGCTCTTACCGTAGCTTGCATGCACATATAATTTTAGGTAACCAGCATCTCACAAGCACATTAAAATCTCTTGCTTGTGTTTGATTCAAACCTAAAAATGTGTGAGATGTGTTGGAACCCGGATGACTAGAGAGGGGAGGGGGTGAATATAGCCAATTACTTGGACTTTAAGCACTTATTGAATTTCTGCACTTCACTTTGTTAGTAGCACAGCGGAAGTATCGAAAATAGAGTATGCAGAAAAACTGAAAATAAAAACAAACTAACACAACTAGCAAGATCGCTAACAAGGAGGGTTTACAAGGTTCGGGGATAACTTGCCCCTACTCCTTGGCGTGCCCTTAAGGTGGGTGATCCCTTGATCGTCGACAGATCAAGCCCGGGTTAACACCGGATAGAAAGCAACCTCCTTCTCGGTGGAGTAACCTCTCCACAGCGTTTCAATCAATGATATATGTTTAAGCACAATGAAACACAAGAAAGATCTTACTTAGCACTTAGCAAAGACAAGAACACAGCAAGCTTCTCCCGAGCTCCACCAAGCGACGATCTCACGCAAGAACCCTTTCTTCGTGTCTTCTCGCTGTTGGACTCTAAGCCTCTTGTTCCTTCTTCCAAGTGCTCAAGCAAGGGATGATTGCTTCAGGATTGCAGTAGCTTGCTCAAGATGATAGAACTCAAGAACACGCAAGCAAAGTGTGGAGAAACACAGTCGCGCAGCAAGAACTCAAGCAGCCGAACTCTACACAGCCAACTCTACTCCGCTCCTTTTGTTCCTCCACTGAGTATCAGGTGACACCATCTCACTGCAGCCTCCAGCTGCTTACCTGCAACCACCAGCTACCACTGAGCTCCTCTGGACTCCCTGAGCCTCCCTCAGACCAGCCCCAGACAGCAGCTCCAGCCAGCGCCAGCGCCCGTTGCAACCTGAGATGGAAAAAAGACAAACCTGCTCCAAGGAAATGTCTCCATTGACTCTCCTTGAGTGTTTGAATCCTTCCCTGTCACCTGCAGCTTAATCAGAGTATTAGGACAGCATATCAAGCAGCAAATCATATATCAGATGCTAAGCACAGAGAATCGGATACGGTCAGACGCGATCAGAGCGTCTGACAGTGCAATTTGAATTAAAGTGATCGGTCACCGGACCGATCCAGGGCTTGTGGGTCGGTCACCAGACCGATCGACCGCTTAGCTGGGACTCTCAGCTCTCGCGGCGACACAAGCCTGATCGGTCACCAGACCGATCAGGTAGGTCCCTGTCCGATCAGGCCAGAGCCTGATCGGTCCACGTCTGAGTGAACAGTAACTGTGAAAATCAAATCCTAAGTCGTGGATCGGTCACCAGACCGTTCAGGAGCTGATCAGCAGGGGAACTCAACTCACTGAGTGTTTCCTGATCGGTCACCAGACCGATCAGAAGCAAGACAGTGAGGAAGCTATCTGCTCCCTGATCGATCACCGGACCGATCAGGAGCCAAGCAACAAGGCAACGGCCTGCTCCCTGATCGGTCACCAGACCGATCAGGAGCCACACAGTAGGTTCCCAACCTCACTGTGCGCTCCCTGATCGGTCACCGGACTGATCAGTCATCACTGGATCGGTCACCAGACCGATCCACGAAGGAGCAGCGTGCCAATATCCCTGATCGGTCACCAGACCGATCCAGGGACTCAAACCTAGCCCTCCAAGCTAGGGTTTCATCCACCTTAGCCCTCCAAGCTAAGGATTTTTCACCTAACTCTCCAAGTCAGGAATTTTCACCTAACCCTCCAAGTTAGGACTTTTCACCTAGCCCTCCAAGCTAGGACTTTTCACCCAACTCTTCCGAATTAGGACTTTTCCAAACCTAACCCTCCAAGCTAGGACCTGAGCCTCCAAGCCAGGACTTTTTCACCTAACTCTCCAAGTTGGGACTTTTCACCTAACCCTCCAAGTTAGGACTTTTCACCTAGCCCTCCAAGCTAGGACTTTTCACCGAACCCTTCCAAATTAGGACTTTTCAACACCTAGCCCTCCAAGCTAGGATTTTTCATACCATGCCTATGTTAGGATCGTTCCGTACGCTAGAGGGGGGGTGAATAGCGTTTCGCCGAATTCTTGTTCATACACGGTTAGTTTGCACAGCGGAAATAATAGTAAAAGAATAATAAAATCACTAACCAATGCTAACACGGCGATTTTAGTTGGTATCCACCCCGGTTGGGTGACTAATCCAACAATCCGTCGGTGGATCAAACCCCGGATAACCTCCGGCTAGAACTCGTCGCTCCTTGTGGGTGAAGAAACCTCGCCACAACACCAAGGACACTTCCTGAGTATACAAGATTACTAACTTGCCCTATCCAAGCAAGTTTCGTCAAGAAACTCAGCCACCATGAAGTCCTCTTTAAATAGGACTCGGGGCTGATTTCTCGCTACCAGTCGACTGCCACCAGGGCAGTCGATTGGTGCCAGCCAAATTCGACCGTTGACACCCCAACGTTCGAATTTGCCAGCTCACCAGCCACCTACCAGTCGACTGCCTCCAGAGCAGTCGACTGGTCCCAAGGCTGAGACCTTTCTGTGAGTTTCATCAGTCGACTGCCCCCAGGCCAGTCGACTGGTCTACCCACCCACCTAAGGTTACCCTTCCTGAGTACATTCCACTCCGCACTCAAACCCTAGGATTTCCCGAGTACAATCACACTGCACTCGACCCTCACGACTCGACTGACTCCTCCTCCGCAGCCTCGACTGTTGCTTTCGCGCCCTCTTCATCTTCGGCTCCCGTTCCTCGGATGCACGCAAGCCTCCAGCTTGCCTCCATGCCATCCTTCACGCATGACTCGAAGTCCGCGCCCATCAGCTCATCGTCCCTACTCTCCAAAGTCCCTCGGATGCGCACGCAAGCCTCCATCTTGCCTCCATGTCATCCTTCACCGTACCGAGGCCATCCAGTCAAGTCCATATGTGTAACCTGTACAACCTGCACACTCAACATACACATATAAGTACACAAGGGTAAACCTAACTTAAACCCTTTGCCTAAACATCAAAACCCATGGTCACTCACCATCTTAGGGTTGATTGCTCCAACAATCGTGGTGTTTAGGAGGTTAAGTTGGGTATACCTTGACCTGGGAAAAATGAAAATTGGGAGAAAACATGGGTAAAGGGGGAGGTTGCCTCCTAGTTGCCTTGATTTTCATTTTGAAATTTTTGAGTTTTGTGTCAAACTTGGGAATGGTGATAGATACATAGGTAGATGTATTTTTCCCAAGTAGGTATGGGTACCACAAAGTTCTCCACGAAATTTGGGAATTTTTGGAGATTTGTGAAATTTCTGGCGCATTTCTGAAAATGACCAGAAAAGACTGAAATCAGAGTATCGACTGCCAGAGGCTGATTTGGGTATCAACAGCTGGTTTGGGGTCCAAATGACAAGGAACAAGTGTATGGGGGTCTAATACACTGTGTTTAGGGTCATTGGGAATTTAAAGAACCAATAATTGGGTAATTATTGGGGTTTTTTTTTTATGTATGGCAAAGGGGGAGAAATATTGTGTTTAAGTGGGAAACCAATACCTTTGCTAGAAAGAAATCCTAGGTTTAGGGGGAGCTAAGTTTGAGGGGGAGCATGGCTACTCCCTTCTTGGCGTAAGGGGAACCTTGGAGAGGTTCTTAAAAAGCCTTTATAAGTCCAGTATAAGGGGAAGCTTGGGAGAAGCTTTAAAAAGCCCGGTTTTGTAGAAAATCCTAACTTGGAGGGTTAGGTGGGAAAAGTCCTAACTTGGAGGGTTAGGTAGTAAAAGTCCTAGCTCGGAGGGCTAGGTGTTGGAAAATCCTAACTTGGAGGGTTAGGTGGTGAAAATCCTAGCTTGGAGGGCTAGGTGTAAAATTCCTAACTTGGAGGGTTAAGTGTGGGATGCCTTGAGATAGGATCCAGTTATGCATTGCATATGTATTCATTTAGCATGGTTTTTGCTATTTACTACTATCTTGCTTTCCTAACTTAAACGGATTGTCAAACATCAAAAAGGGGGAGATTGTTGGAGCACTCGGCGCTAAGATGGTCCGGAGTGACTATGTGTTTTGATGTTTGGGCAAAGGGTTTAAGTTAAGTTTACCCTTGTGTACTTATATGTGTATGTTGAGTGTGCAGGTTGTACATGTTACACATATGGACTTGACTGGACGGCCTCGGTATGGTGAAGGATGGCATGGAGGCAAGCTGGAGGCTTGCGTGCGCATCCGAGGGACCTTGGAGAGCAGGGACGATGAGCTGATGGGCGCGGACTTCGAGGCATGCGTGAAGGATGACATGGAGGCAAGCTGGAGGCTTGCGTGCATCCGAGGGACGGGACCCGAAGATGAAGAGGGCGCGAAAGCAACAGTCGAGGCTGCGGAGGAGGAGTCAGTCGAGTCGTGAGGGTCTAGTGCAGTGTGATTGTACTCGGGAAATCCTAGGGTTTGAGTGCGGAGTGGAATGTACTCAGGAAGGGTAACCTTAGGTGGGTGAGTAGACCAATGGACTGGCCTAGGGGCAGTCGACTGATGGAACTCACAGAAAGGTCTCGGCCTTGGGACCAGTCGACTGCTCTGGAGGCAGTCGACTGGTAGGTGGCTGGTGAGCTGGCAAATTCGAACGTTGGGGTGTCAACGGTTGAATTTGGCTGGCACCAGTCGACTGCCCTGGTGGCAGTCGACTGGTAGCGAGAAATCAGCCCTGAGTCCTATTTAAAGAGGACTTCGTGGTGGCTGAGTTTCTTGACGAAACTTGTTTGGATAGGGCAAGTTAGTAATCTTGTATACTCAGGAAGTGTCCTTGGTGTTGTGGCGAGGTTTCTCCACCCACAAGGAGCGACGAGTTCTAGCCGGAGGTTATCCGGGGTTTGATCCACCGACGGATTGTTGGATTAGTCACCCAACCGGGGTGGATACCAACTAAAATCGCCGTGTTAGCATTGGTTAGTGATTTTATTATTATTTTACTATTATTTTCGCTGTGCAAACTAACCGTGTAGGAACAAGAATTTGGCGAAACGCTATTCACCCCCCCTTCTAGCATACGGAACGATTCTAACAACCTAATCCCCGATCAGGACTTAATCATAATCATAATCATCACCCTAAACTAAAATCGATGTCAACACCAAAACAACAATCAGGGTCAGACTGCATCAACAAGATGCTTAAGACTTAGCCTAAATTTCAGATGCTTATGATAGTGCATCATTATAAATTAAAAGTTTTAAACTCAAATTGATCAAATTGAACAAATATAAATCAACTTTTAACTTGACCAACTTCTAGTCACCCAAACTGATATCTTATGGTATTTGGCTAAGTACTAAAGTTGGACCTTTCATATAAGAACTTTTTCTAGTTTTTTCCCATGCTTCAACTTTAGGACAACCTTTTAAATAAAAATATCAACCTCAAGAGAGCAAAATTTTCATAACACAATTGTTTTAAAATTTAAACCTTTTCAAATACTAAAATAAATTCCAAACTTTACTTTAAACTTAAAAAACATTAGTTTTAAATTTTTTGAAATATATTTTTCAAACAAATTTTTAAATTAACCTTAAAACTAAAACTTAAGTCTTAAAATATCTTATTAAAACCTAAATTAATTTTTAATTTTTAACTCTAAAATCCTAAACTAGTTTTCAAAATCAAAAACTAAATTCTTTTCAAACAAAATCAAATTAATCTTTAAACATAAATTAATTTTTAACAAAACTTTACTAACTTTTGAAACCTAAACCAGTTTTTCAAAACTCAAACTAGTTTTCAAAACTTAAATAAAAATTTAAATTTAAATTTTCAACTTAAACTTGTTTCTAAAATTAACTTTTTAATAAACCTTAAATTAATTTGTCTAAAACAATTTTAACACGCAAACTTAAAATCTAAATTAAACAACTTTAAGCTCAAATCATAAAATATTCTCTTAACAAACCTTAAACTAACTTCTGAGTTATTTTCTAATACTTAAAATCATCATTAAACTAGTTTTCAAAACCTATACAATTTTTTTAAACTTCAATTGATTTTTTTTAAAACTTGAACTAATTAAAATCATAAAATTAAAATTTTCAACTTGAATAAATTTTGAAACCTCCATAAAATCTAAGTAATCAGAATTTAAAACCCTCAATTTTTAAACTTTCATATTTTGTAACTTTTGTAAACCCTTATTTTTGATATTAGTCAAAGAGGGAGAGATATCACATGCAGGACAAGTTTATTTGAGGGGAGTTATTTGAGTTGTTTATTTCTTCTCTTATATGTTGTTTTAACTTAACTATGAATCAAGTTGTCAAACATCAAAAATGGGATGATTGTTGGTGTAGGGTACATTACAGTTAAACCTATGTTTTGATGTTAGTAAAGGTTCACAGTTATGTCTTATTGTTATCTAATGTTGTTGATCTAGTGTGCAAGCAGATTACTTCACTAAAGTCCTAGTAGGTCTAGAAGACCCGATACTAGGTAGGAAGTCTTGACAGATCGTGGAAATCAAGAAGGAAGTCTAGATAGATGGTCATCTGACAAGAAGTCTCGGTAGGTCTGGAGGACCTAATACCGAGCAAGTGGAATCCTTGGCGAGTCAATCCGATGCCAAGCTAAAGTTGAGACAGGTTTGAGAGACTCGATGTCTAGCAGGTAAGTGAGGTAAGCTTCTGGAGGAGAGAACTATGAGGTCGTGTCCCTCCGGGATAGCCTTAGGCGCTGATCCAACTAGAAAAATCTACAAAGGTTTCTAAGTTGAGATCAGGATAGTTACAACTGTCAAATACTAATGCATTCCTTTATTTATTTGTGCTAACTTCTGTTTTGCAAGGTTAATAATTATTACTGTGCTAACATTTTTGTCCAGAAAAGTCAAACTCAGTTGACTGTAGGATTAGTCGACTGATCAAGCTCGAGCAGATTGCCGCGAAGCCAGATTCAGTATCTTTTCAAAGTAATCCGTTGACGGATAACAGGATTAGTCGATGGATCCATATATGACATGACACGTGCATGCATATGCAAGTTGTTTATACATCGACCCATCAAGAGTTAGGTCGAGAATCACATTAAATGCTGCAACAACTGAGCAGAGCAAAAGAGGAAGGGTGTGGACTTTCGTCGACTGAACAAACGTCGATTGAACGGTCTTTCAGTCGACAGATAAAGGCCTATATAAGGAGCTCGAGATCAGCATTTTGTGTGCAACTTTCTACTCGCATCATTCCCACTTTCTGTGTCAACAAACTACTTCCGATCTACTGCTTCGACGCTGGAAAGCTTACCGACTCACTGCGCTTCTACTATTTCTTGTCGGTATATTCTTTTTAATTTATACCTATACTTGCATTCAAAAGGAGATTAGCAGGTTATTACTAATTCCCTTATATTTTGTACGACTTTAGTTTCTTCAAACGATTTTCGGAGAAAGGATTTTTAGTGGATTGTCTATCGAGAGGAGTCGAGGTTTGCGGACCTTAGAGTAGGAGTCGCTGAAAGCTCTGAACTAAGTAAAAGGAAAGTGTACAAGATTTTGCATTGCTTTACTTCGATTTTCTTTTAGTTTTTTAAAATGACAAGAATGAATTTTAAAAGATCGAGATTCACACCCCACCCCTCTCTATCTTCGACGATCCTACACTTTCAAAGAATGATGTGGTATTTGGATTGCTAATGATTAAAAATTCTAACAATTTATGTGAAATATGTATTGCAAGAAAGCAACAGAGGAAGTCAATCAAAAAGTACAAACTGAGGCAAACATCTTCACAACTTAAACTTGTGCACTTCGTTGTTTATGGACCCATCAAACTTATATCTATTGGTGGAAATATGTATTTCTTGAATTTCACTGATGATTATAGCGGATATATATATATATATATATATATATATATATATAAAGAGAAGAAAGAAGTTTTCATCAAATTTAAGCAATTTAAGATTTTGGTTGAAAAACAAAGTGGATATCAGATAAAATTAGAGCCGTCAATTTGCGTTGGGTTTGTTGGGTTGGTCCGCCCCACCAACCAATTTAAGCGGGTTGGGTTGGACTTTTAACAACCCAAGCTTGCCGTAGGCTAACTCGCCTAGGCTCGCAATCCGCACGGGTCGGACCGCGACGGGCTTAGGTTTGCCCGCGAGTTGAGAATCACATGTTAGTCAAGTTTTATACCAATTTATTATCTTTCTTTGCTATAATTTTGAAATAAAAAATAATACTTTTCAACCAACATGAGTACTCGTTTGTATCTATTTATATTTAAAATATATATTTCTTGATATATTAGATTAATGAAACCATTCGAGGTAAAATGTTGAATATATGATTTTAAATATATATAATTTTTTAAAATTTTTGATGGGCCCCCGGGTTGGCCTACCTAACCCGCGCCTTGGATTGGGTTGGGAATTTCCCAACCGGCCAAGATGACGGGTCGGCCTGCCCCGCCGCGCCAAACGGTCGGCCTGCTACGGGTCGACCCGTCCCGCCTCGCCACGGGTTGGCTTGTCTGACAGCTCTAGATAAATGTCTGTGAACTGATCGAAGAGGTGAACACACCTTGTTGGAGTTTAAAATTTTTACAAGGAAAATAGTATTATTCACCAACTCACAATGCTCCAAACACCATAACAAGATGGTGTTTCAGAAAAGAAAATCGAACTATTCTAAATATGGTTCGATGCATATTTAAAGAGAAAAATGTCTCAAAAGAATTTTGGGGAGATACTATTGTATGTGCTACATATCTATTGAACAGGTTTCCCACTAAAAGAATTAGAGACATCATCTCAGAAGAAGCTTGGAGTTTACACAAACTAAGGGTGAATCATATTCATATTTTTGGGAGCATAGCATTTGCAAAGGTATAAGAAAAGAAGTAGACAAAACATGAAGATAAAAGTCAAAAATATTTTCTCTTAGGCTTTTGTGAGAATGTTAGTAGGTACAAACTGTACAATTTCATAACTCAAAAGCTCATGATATCAAGAGATGTGGAATTTAATAAAGAATAAACATGGAATTGGAACAACACATGACATCAAGCAAATCTCATTTGAAGAAGAATATAAAGAGAAGAAAGACAAACAAGGAGAAGAAGTAACTCTGTCAGAAAGTGATAATCCAAACAATCCAATTGTAAAAAGGATAAAGAGCATCGAAGACATATATGACTCTAACTGAGTTATTGATATTGTTTTTGCTCTTAATAATTTGTGTCTATTGCAGGATATGATCCTATACATTATGAAGAAGTTTCAAGGCTGCAAATGGAGAAAAGTATAGAAGAAGAGATTCATATTATAAAGAAAAATAATACATAAGAACTGACTTCACTTCCTCAAAGACACAAAGCTATTAGAGTCAAATGGGTGTTCAAAATAAAGATAAATGCAAAAGGAGAAGTTGAAAGGCACAAAACAAGGTTGGTTGCTAAAGGATACAAGCAAAGTACAAGATTGACTACGAAGAAGTTTTGCACCAGTAGACCAACTGGAAACAATAAACTACTCATCTCTCTTACAACTCAAAGAAGATGGAAATTATATCAAATAGATGTAAAATCTACTTTTTTAAATGGAAATCTTGAGAAAGATGTCTATATCGAGCAACCATTGAATCTTATCGTCAAAGGGCAAGAAGAAAATGTATACAAATTCAAGAAAGCTCTTTACAAACTCAAACAAGCCCCTAGAGTATGGAACTCAAGAATCGATGAGCACTTTATATAGGAAGGTTTCACAAAGTGCCTCAACGAGTATTTTTATACTTGAAGAATAATTTATGTGGAGATATGCTATTGGTATGTCTTTATATGGATTATTTATTTTTTACGGGTAATAATATCTTCATGATTAGAAAATTCAAGAAATCAATGGAGAAGGAGTTTGAGATGACAAATCTAGGATTGATGAGATACTTCCTCGACATTGAAGTACAACAAAAAAAAAAGGAAATCTTTGTATCATAAGAAAAATATGCTAAAGATATTTTCAAAAAATTCTCAATAGAAAATGTTATGCTATGGATATGCCCATTGAGTATGACATTAGAATAACTAAAGACGAAGAAAGCAAACTTATGAATCCGACTTATTACAAGAGTCTTGTGGTTTACCTCAAGTACCTAACATGTACAAGACCTAATATATTATTTGGAGTTGATTTTGTAAGAAGGTATATGAAAACTCTAAAAACTTCTCACTTATATGCAGTTAAGAGAATTCTTAATATATCAAAGGGAGAATTGATTATGGGTTTCTCTATTCATCAACAACAGATATAAAGTTTTTTGTATTTCAGTGATAGCAATTGGGCTAGAAGTTATGATGATCGTAAGAGCACTACTGGATACACATTTTATCTTGGAATGTTGCATTCACTTGGTCTTCAAATAAATAATCAATTGTTGCTCTATCAACTTGTACAGCGAAGTATATTGTTGCAACCTTTTATATTTGTCATGCTATTTGGCTAAAGAGATTGCTTCATGATCTTAGATTGCAACAAGAAGCTACAACTAAGATTTATGTGGACAACAAATCAACAATTACTTTAAGCCAAAACCCAATTCATCATGAAAAATCCAAGCATATTGATATTTACTTTCATTTCATAAGAGAGTATATTAAGTCGAAATAGAATTACTCCATGTGAAGTCAAGTGATCAAGTAGCCGATATATTTATAGTCTCTAAAAGTGGAAGTTTTTCAATACCTAAGGAATTTGTTAGGAGTTGAAAGAAGAACAAGTTTAAGGGGGATGTGTTTAATAATGTGATGTATTAATTGTAGAAGGATGTGGAAACATTAATCTAAGTGTATAAATAAGGACTTTGTATGATGATCAATATCAATAACAAGAAATGAACATTCCTTTTCATAATTCTCTTCTATTCTCTCATTATACTTTCTTACCAAGTCTCTCTTATATTCTTGTTTCCTCATTCTAGATCTTCAAAATTCCGACAGTTTATCCTAGGACATTGCAAGTTCATAATGCAAAAAGATACTTAAATGCTATCAAATGAATATAAAAATAATTGTAACAAGGAAATATGGCAATAATGTGCTTAACAATTAGGCATTCCAGATTAATCTGACATTTTTGAATCATACTAACCAATAAGGAATAGCACCTGCTCAAGTGCTTAGATATATGACGAAAAAAATAAGCAACTCAGACTCAAGTCTCGACTATCAAAAACAGATGAGCATCCTGAGCAATAGTCTGAAAGCAAGCCAATAAGATTCATGTAGAATAGGCTTAGGTTTGTGCAATATTCATGGCAAACAAAATGGAGCAAGATCTATAATGGCAAATGTACAGCAACTTTTCTGGTTGCATCATCAATCACCGGGCACGGGGGCGGCAGGACCTCTTGGCAGGATTCTACTTATTGACAAGGAGAGGAGTGAGTGCTTTAACCACAATGCTCATGTCGGGCCTGAACTCTGTTTCATACTGCACGCATAGAGCTGCCACAGCAGCAAACTGCCAAACAAAGCAAAATTCTTTATTGGCATCAACCATAAAATATTATGCTTAAACTGCCATTATATATTGCCAGCTCTATGGCAAACACCAAGAGATATCGAAAATGATTAGTGTAAGGGGACCTTTGCGACTGCTTTCGGGGATAGTCTCCATTTAGTCGTGGGTCCACACATTGTTTTACCTTATCCTCACTCAATCTAGGAGTTGCCTGCATCGTGTTAAGATGAAACATCTTAATGGATTGGCTATACAAGAAAGACTTTTCAACATAGAATTGAGTGTGTTCCTAGCGTTTACTAATTTGAAAGTTATAGAGTTGCGTCAAGCTTTAAAATTTTAGTTTCAATCCTCTACAAGAAGAATTCTGCTATATGTACCTACACTAATTGTTAATCCTGCCACTAAACTACAGGATTCTGCTTATTGGTAGGATTCTACTTAAGGTTGGTCCTTTATACTCTTTTAATTATTACATTGTTCTTGTTTCTTCTTTTTGCATATTGTATTAACTAGTTGTAATATTGATAGGTAACCTAGAATTTAATTACTTGTGAAACAAATGCTTACCCAGGTGACAAGGCTCTGCTGTCCTCTAGGCATTGTGTGATCAACAGGTTTCCTGCCACTAAGCAGCTCTAGAAGCACAACACCGAAGCTATACACATCACTTTTCTGTGTTAATTGGCCTGTCATAGCATACCTGCTCAAGTTTTGAAACATACAAAAATATTTAATGATTAAAATCTTGTTAAACATACTATTACAACAAAGAAATATTTAAGGAGCTAGAGTTGCCTATTAAATATGAGTTAGATGAACTTAGTGATTTACCTTAACTAGTTTCAAAAATAAAATAGTTAAGAAATTTGGCATTCATATTAAGTGACCTATTAAAATTTCTTAGTTTATATTTTACTATCAGAAATCCTGGTTTACATCTTTTCCTTGCTGCTCAATTCCTATTAAATCCTTTCTCAGTTCTCACCATGGTAGAAAACACCTTTTTCAGTAACATATTAGTGGAAGCCCTGAAGTTCCCACCTTTATGATGAAGGCGGATTTTCAACCTTAGGACCTTGGCAACATCTCCAAAGGCACTTACCATCTGAGTTAACTAACACCCTCAAGGTAGAAGAAATATTGATTAGTAAAAACATATATTTTAAGAATTTTTTATCCTGCAATCCTATCTACAAATGTCTATTACCTTGTGATTTTACATGGACAATCTTATATAACTGTTTATTAAGTCCCTAACTATTTAAACCTTGCGCTTAATGATCACTAAGCTGATTGAAAATATTGTGAACTTTCATCTTTTTATAAATCTATTAAATTCTTGGACCTCCCAAGAACTTAGTCAATGAATTTACTAGATGATCATTGGAACTAATAAATGAGATGGTGATCTACTTAAATTGCACTTTTCTTTAAAAAAGTGGTAATCATATTTTTTATTTGTTTTGTTCTATGAAATACTAGATTGGAATCAATATGCATGTGATTGGTTTACAACAATATAATTTCATTAGCACAGTGGAAGCATTAACCAATTCAGTCATCAATTGTCTTAACCAGAAAGTTCATAAGCAGCTAAGGTCATATTTTTTCTCTACACTTCAGCTAACCACTATAATTTCCCTCCTACGCATCTAAGATATCAAATTTTTTCACACAATAACAAAATAGCCTGATTTTGATAACCTATCTATAGAGAGAACCTCGCCAATCTTCATTTGTGTATCCTATAGCTAGAAGATAGCCACAATAGCAATATAAGAGGCCTCTCCTAAGAGCATTCTTGTTATACTGCAAAATTAACAGACATCCGCCATTTTCCACTAGATTTCTTAACCATTACCACATTTCTATATATTTCAGACAATATAGTATAAAATCAGCCACAAATAAATGTTGTAGTTAATCCATGTAGCTTCTTCCTTTTCTATTCAGAACATTCTCAGACATTGATTCTTCTGAGGGATGTTCAAGTTCACATTTGCCTTGTGTTCGGAATTCCACAATCAATCCCTGCTATGTGCTTCAAGGACAATGCAAAATGTCATATTCCCAATTTTCGTGGATCTAATCATTATTAAATAGATTAATTATTCATTTATCATTCATTTAGATTTATTAAGGAGTTGTTAAAGCTACTGAATTTTGAAATTTTAAAAGGTTGATCCAAAGAAGGAATTTAGTACTTATGTTGGGTTCAAAAAAAAAAAGTTTTGAGTCAACTTTCTTATGACCCAAACTTTGTCTTAATTTAGAGGCTAATTGATCAAGATACAATTCAACCATATTTGATTTTAATTTGATTCAAGAGGACAATGAGTGAAAACTTGGTTTCAGATATTTTTGAGGTGTTTGGGCCAAACCCCTATATTGGCCTTAGGACCCCATACTGGCCTCACAATTCCTCATTCCTATGTGTTTCTTCTTCCTCCTCTTCGTGGCTCCTCTCCCTTGGTGGCCAACCAAGTTTCTGTGGTCTCTTTTTTCCTCTCCATTTTATAGTTAGCTTTCTATGTTAGCAAGGGTGCCTTGAAGTTGAAGATAATTAGATTGCATGGATTCATGACTCTTGTAATTGTATGTTGTTTAATGAAATTAATCTTTTATTATCAATCACGATGTGATGATTGCAGTAAAAGTTCCTTGTAACAACATTGGTTTAGTGATAGGTCAATTATAATGTGAGACATTCCTAAAGCATAAAGATAGTACCCTTGAATGTCTCCATTCAACAATTTCGAGATAGGGCATCTCCTTTGTGTCAAGACCAATATGTACTATATTTCTGTTGAGTGATTGTAGTAAGTGATCTTATGCCTATGGGTCTATAATGCCCAGATAAGTGCATAAGTGGGTTTGTTAAATAATAACTCACTAGATGTGATACGTTATAAAAATCTATTTGGTAGTTTACTAAGTACATAGGATTTCTCATTTATGAAAGGCAGAACTAGTTTTTTATTTGAGATTACCATGGTCATCTATAAGAGGATGAACATACTTTGATGCCTTTGGATTGAAATTTGAAAACAGTTCCATAGTTATTTCCTATTGGATATCTTGCTAGGTGTCACAGGGGTAAATTTCAGCCTTCAAAGATTTTCCTGCACGGCAATCAAGTTCGACACTTGACTCAACCTTCCAACGAATGCACCTTCAAGGCACAAAGAATGCCCCAATGCAATTTGCAAGATTCCAACAAAAATGCCACCAGCAAGTAACACGCCAACGATTACGAGAAAACTCCCAACCTTTTATTAATCTGATAACAAAAGAAATACAAGAAGAGCACTTATAGAATTGCTCACAAAACACTCATGATCCGCCCATACAAATCATGCACACTTTGCCCACAATTTCTGCAAAATTTCCCCTTGCCAAAGCCTCCTTGTCCTAACTTGGCTACCACCCTTGGCTGCCACTCTTGGGAGCCCTTGGCTGCCCTTTCTTGGCAAACCTTAGCCCCTTGGCTCACCCATTCCAATAGACAACCCTGCCTATTTATAGCACATAGGCAATGGTCACAATGGAGGTTATGGTAGTTACACCAACTACCATGCCATGTGTAAAAAACTAACTCAACTTCCAAAACCCCTTTGTCCACATGACTTGACTGATTTGGCTCCATGTCAAGTGTTAGCCAACACTTCATGATCCAATGGCTTCTCGTTGATTTGGCACCATGCCAAATGTACGCCCGCTTGGCTCATGGATTTGCCGCTTTGGCCCCGCGCCAAACGACAATCCTCACCTCTTGTGCTTTGCCCCATGGTTCTGTTGCATTGGTCCCACGCCAAGTGTTAGTCCGCACTCTTTGTGCTTGACCACGGTCCGCTGCTTTGACATCACGCCAAATTCTGTCCGCACGCTAGGTGTTTGGCACATGGCTCTGCTTCTTTGGCACCGCGCCAAAGCCGCATGCATGCCCATGGCTCCGTTGCTTTGGCCCCAGCACCAAAGTCTTCTATGCACTCCTTGTGCATGACCCAAGTCCCGCGCAATGAACTTAGGCTAAACAACCCCTGCTTCTCTGTTGCTTTGGACCCGCGCCAAAGTCTTGTATGCACGCCTTGTGCATGACCCAAGTCCCGCACCACAAACTTAGGCAAACAACCCCTGCTGCTTCATCTATTGTTGCACGTGCCCGCCGAATGCAACGGCTCGCTTTTCCTGCAAGCCTTGCTTAGCTAATGCTCAAATCCAGCACGTCCAATCCTTGCACTTTGTTCACTACATTCCAAGTTTTTACCCCTGCATAACTTGAGGTTAGACGACACTGCACACCGCCGCACCTTTGCTGCTTGGCATGTTGTGCAGACATGCCCTGCTCATGATCACCAAATCTGGTGCTCTTGGACAGCACCCTCGCACTTCACATTCTCCACTGCTTGGCATGTCTTGCGTACATGCCCGCCTGAATGGTTATCAAGTCTTTCCCTCGCTTAACTCGGGCTTAAGCAAGCACCGTGCTATTGCTTTGGTGCTTGGCATGCCACGCATGCCATGGATGATTGCCAAGTCTGCCTCCTGCATACTTGGTCTTGGACAACCCCTGTTGTCGATCCACCGCTTGGCATGTCTTACGCACATGCCCGCTTGGATGGTGCCAAATCTGCCTTGCTGCATACTTGGGCTTGGGCAGCCCCTGCTGTCGATCCGCCCTGCTGTCGATCCGTCACTTGGCATGTCTTGCGCACATGCCCACCTGGATGGTGCCAAGTCTGCTTCCTGCATACTTGGGCTTAGTCAGCCTCGCGCTACCAGAATCCTTCACCGCATCATAGCATGTCTTGTGCACATGCTTGGCTCGGACATTTGCCAAGTCTCACCCCTGCATGACTTGGGCTTGGACAGTACCCCACGCATTGCCGGATCCTCGCTACTTCTTGGCATGTCTTGCGCGCATGCCACGTCCGCTGGATTGCCAAGTCTTCCTCCTGTAAGACTTGGGCTTGGACAACACCTCGCGTGTCGTCGGTCCGTCGTCGCATCTTAGCATGTTTTGCACACATGCTTGGCTCGGACATTTGCCAAGTCTCGCCCCTGCATGACTTGGGCTTGAACAGTGCCCCGCGCACTGCCGCATCCTCGCTGTTTCTTGGCATGCCTTGCGTGCATACCACGCCCGCTGGATTGCCAAGTCTTCCTCCTGTAAGACTTGGGCTTGGACAACACGTCGTGTGTTGTCATTCCGCTTCTTAACATGCCTTGTGCGCATACTAGGTCCACTAGATTGCCAAGTCTTCCTCCTGCAAGACTTGGGCTTGGGCAGTGCCCTGCGCACCACCGTTTCCGCTACTTTGCATGTTGTGCGCCCCGCGCACATGGCCGATATGCTAGATGAGAGGAGCAGTGCCAAATCCTTCATGTCCAGCCGAGCCACCAACTTAGGGGGTAACAAACCACCCCCACCAGAAGAATTCGACGCCCTCGTCGAACGCTTCCAAAAGCAGGCCTCTCGCTCTAGCAAAGTCCCCATAAACTTGCAGGAAATACCTCTGAGAGAACCTTACAAGAGGATCGCCACTGTTCTGCCAACCAGAACAATTTGTTCTATCAAAGACCGCCGAATTTGCAGAATTGAAGTTTTTAACTTGACAATCTCGTCTATCAGAATGTACTCAGCAAATTTCTCTACGTAAGTAGTGATCAAGCCTTCAAAATTTGTCATCCGTTCTGTGACTTCATGGTTGCTTCTAGCTATTTTTTTGAGAATTTTCTGCCAAACTTGTCTTTGATACCGATTGTCACAAGTTTGTATACACGAACTTTGCTTTGATACCAAATGTCACAGAGGTGCATGTAAAAAACTAAGCTCTGATACCAGTTGTCGTAGAGGTGCATGCAAGAACCTTACCTCTGATACCAGTTGTCACAGGGGTAAATTTCTGCCTTCAAAAATTTTTCCTACGTGACAATCAAGTTCCACACTTGACTCAGCCTTCCAACGAATGCACCTTCAAGGTATAAAGAATGTCCCAATGCAATTTGCAAGATTCCTACAGAAATACCACCAGCAAGCAACACACTAACGATTATGGGAGAAAATCCCAACCTTTTAGTAATCCAATAACAAAAGGAATACAAGAAGAGCACTTACAAAATTGCTCACAAAATATTCATGATCCGCCAATACAAATCATGCACACTTTGCCCACAATTTCTGCACAATTTCTCCTTGCCAAAGCCTCCTTGTCCTCACTTGACTACCACCCTTGGCTGCCACTCTTGGGAGCCCCTTGGATGCCCTTTCTTGGCAAACCCTAGCCCTTTAGCTTACCCATTCCAAATGGCAACCCTGCCTATTTATAGCACATAGGCAGCGGTTACAATGGAGGTTATGGTGGTTAGAATGGAGGTTATGATAGTTACACCAACTACCATGTCATGTGTACAAAACTAACTCAACTTCCAAAACCTCTTTGTCCACATGACTTG
Source organism: Boesenbergia rotunda (assembly GCA_024364735.1). NCBI lineage: Eukaryota > Viridiplantae > Streptophyta > Magnoliopsida > Zingiberales > Zingiberaceae > Boesenbergia > Boesenbergia rotunda. The sequence goes on along the minus strand of JAGFNQ010003851.1, from coordinate 415,588 downwards.
ACTGAATTGGCTCATGTCAAGTGTCAGCCAGCACTTCATGATCCAATGGCTTCTCGCTGATTTGGCACCGCGCCAAATGTACGTCCGCTTAGCTCATGGATTTGTCGCTTTGGCTCCGCGCCAAACGACAATCTTCACCTCTTGTGCTTTGCCACATGGTTCTACTACATTGGTCCCACACCAAGCGTTAGTCTGCACTCCTTGTGTTTGACAACAGTCTGCTGCTTTGGCACCGTGCAAAGTCCGCATGCATGCCTATGGCTCTGCTTCTTTGGCACCATGCCAAAGTCCGCATGCATGCCCATGGCTCCGTTGCTTTGGTCGCAGCACCAAAGTCTTCTATGCACTCCTTGTGCATGGCCCAAGTCTCATGCAATGAACATAGGCTAAACAAACCCTGTTGCTCCGTTGCTTTGGACCCACGCCAAAGTCATGAATGAACGCCTTGTGCATGGCCCAAGTCCCACACAACGAACTTAGGCAAACAGCTCCTGATGCTTTATCCATTGTTGCACACGCCCACCGCATGCAACAACTCGCTTTTCCTCGCTTTTCCTGCAAGTCTTGATTGGCTAATGCTCAGATCCAGCATGTCCAATCCTTGCACTTTGTTCGCCACATTCCAAGTCTTTGCCCCTGCATGACTTGGGGTTAAACGGCTGTGCACATCAACCCACCTTTGCTGCTTGGCATGTTATGCAGGCATGCCCTGCTCGTATGATCACCGAATCTGGTGCTCTTGGACATCACCCCCGCACTTCACATTCTTCAATGCTTGGCATGCCTTGCATACATGCCCGCCTAGATGGTTGTCAAATGTCAAGTCTTTCCCTCACTTGACTCGAGCTTAAGCAAGCCCCGTGCTGTTACTTTGGTGCTTGGCATGCCACGCATGCCATGGAAGATTGCCAAGTCTGCCTCCTGCATACTTAGTCTTGGACAACCCTTGTTGTCGATCTGTCGCTTGGCATATCTTGTGCGCATGCCCTCCTGGATAGTGCCAAGTCTGCCTTGTTGCATACTTGGGCTTGGACAACCCTTGCTGTCAATCCATCGCTTGGCATTTCTTCCACACATGCCCGCCTGGATGGTACCAAGTCTACTTCCTGCATAGTTGGGCTTAGGCAGCCCCACGCTGCCAGAATCCTTCGCCGCATCATAGTATGTCTTGCGCACATGCTTGGCTCGGGCATTTGCCAAGTCTCGCCCCTACATGACTTGGGCTTGGACAGTGCCCCGCGCAGTACCAAATCCTCGCTGCTTCTTGGCATGCCTTTCGCGCATGCCACATCTGTTGGATTGCCAAGTCTTCCTCTTATAAGACTTGGGCTTGGACAGCACCCCGCGCGCCGTCGGTCCGTCACTGTATCTTAGCATGTCTTGCGCACATGCTTGGCTTGGATATTTGCCAAGTCTCGCTCCTGTATGACTTGGGCTTAGATAGTATCCCACGTACTGTTGCATCCTCACTGCTTCTTGGCATGCCTTGCGTGCATGCCACGCCCATTGGATTGCCAATTCTTCCTCCTGTAAGACATGGGCATGGACAGCACCCCGCGTGCCGTCGTTCCTCTTCTTAACGTGCCTTGCACGCATGCTAAGTCTGTTGGATTGTCAAGTCTTCCTCCTGCAAGACTTAGGCTTGGGCAGTGCCCCGCGCACCACCGCTTCCGCTGCTTTGCATGTTGTGCGCCCCGGGCACATGGCCGATATGCTGGATCAAAGTAGCAGCGTCAAATCCTTCATGTCCAGCCGAGCCACCAACTTAGGGGGTAACACTAGGCTTATTAACATAAATCTATGTATATCAAAAGTCAATTGAAAAGAGTTCTCAAGTTGTCCTTCCATGTATCAAATAACACATGGAAGTGCCCTATTGGAACAAACAATAATCAAAGTTCTATGGGCATATTGTGATATAAGTTGATAAAAAGGATTGAATTACATAGCAGCCACCATTGATGAAAGATTTTTTCTAGAACCCATCACTTCTATTATTGAATAGACTCAACAACTTACTAGAGGTCAATCAACACTTGCATATCTAAATTGATGAAGATATTTTTTGCAAGATCAAAGAGTTAATCATTTAGTTGTATTACCATTATATATAAAAGTTCATAGACATATGCAAAATGTTCGAGTTCTCAACATGTGATGCTAGAAGACAAATCAAAAAATAATTAAGAGTTAGTTATCATAATTAATCATAAGAGGATTTAATAGGAATAAATTAAGAGTTAATTTATTTACTAATTGAAGTTGTACAATTAAAATTAAGAGAACAATTGAAATTTTTTGTGTTAATTAAATTTTAATTAACGTGATAGCTAATTTTTAAAAGATGAATTGAAGCTGGAATTAATTCTGTAAGAGATGTGAACTTAAATATGATTTTTTTAAAAAAAATCATTATCTTAAAAGGTTTAAAACATTTTTAAATATTATCTTTTTTTAAAAAAAAATATTCGAATTGAAATGCTTTAAATTAAGGAATTAGTTCCTAATTAATAGGTTTTTAAAATAAACAAGAAACGACAATTTCTCAAATGGCGCACTCAAAATTTGGGATTGCCCAAGAGGTGCCTCAATATTTGAAAATGCACAAAAGGCACACCTCTTTCCCATTTTACCCCTCTATCAAAATTGAATTTTTCTTCTCTTTCCTCTTTCTTTGTATGCAACAACTTTTTTGTGTTCTCTTTCCTCTTAAATTAAATTAAACTTTTTTCTCTCCATTGCATGCATGCAACAACCAAGGTGGTGCTGATTTTTAAAAATCAGCACCATAATTTAATTACACCAGTACCACGGTGGTGGTGGTATCTAAAAACTAGCACCACGACAGTGCTGGTGTGTTAAGCTATGGTATTGGTTATTCAAAAACAATAAAGAAAGACATATTTGAACGATACTTGTCAATAGCGCGCGATAGCGCCGCTATCGCGGCAGAGCAGAGCGGAGCGGCCTGGGAGCGCAACGCCACGCACAGGAGCGTGGCGTTTCGCCGTCGCGGGCGTCGCGGCCGCTATCGCAACTGTTGCGGCCGCAATTATCGTTGATGCCAAAAAGACCATAAAACCCTTTATTTATTACCGTTTTAAATATAATGGAGGGGTTAAATGGTCATTTTGGCTAACCCTATTTTTTTGCTGCGTGGATGGGTTATGGGCTTACAATTTTCCGCGATTCTTCGGCTACGGCAGGGTGCGAGAGTGGCGACGGCAACCTGCGAGTCCGGCGGCATTTTCCGGCAGCGACAGCTGCGATTAATCCCTCTCCTTCCTCCATCTCATTGTTTTTTTCCTTCCTCCATCTCTCGATGACTTTTTTTCCTTCTTCAACTTCCGGCGACAGCGGCATTTTTGTTTCAATTTCCGACGGTGGTTTTCTGACAGCAGCGGCGGCAACAGCAGCGTCAATTTTCGGCGGCGTCAATTTCCAGCGGCCTTCCTCCATCTCATTGCTTGTTTTCCTTCCTCCAACCAATCTCTCGAATTTTTTTCCCCTCTGTTTTCCTCTCAAATTTTTTTTCCAGCGTCAATTTCATGCTTCATTTTTGTATTTCCTCTGTTTTGTATTTCCTCTGTTTTTTCCCATTTTTGTATTCGGGCGTCAATTTCATTTTTTGTATTTCCTCTCATTTGTTTTTTTTTCCAGCGTCCATCTGATTGTTTGTTTTTTTTCCATTTGTTTTCCATCTCATTGCCATTTGTTTTTCCACTGTTTTTTTCTATTTTTTTTTCTGTTTTCCAGTTCAATTCAACAAATGGCAACATCATCCACTCAAGTTTCTAGTGTTGCTCCCTCTTCTTGTGGTTTGGTGAAGCCCACTGGTGACAACATTGATATAGCATGGCAATGGAATAGCTTAAAAGATATCAATAATAGGAAGAGTGTAACATGTGATTTTTGTGGCAAAACAACTAATGGTGGAATAACTAGAGCAAAGAGACATCAAATTGGTGTGATAGGAGATGCAAAAGCTTGTACAAAAGTCTCACATGAAGTTAAGCAACTTCTCAAGGATGCTTTTGAGAAGAAAAATGCGGAGAAGGAATTAAATTTTGGTGCAGTTGGAGAAGATGACGATGACCAAGAAGAGTTAGAAGAAATCCTACAAATGAGAAGAGGGAAAAGAGCTTCATCAACATCAAGTGGGAGTAACTCTATTCCTTCAACTATTCTTAAGCAGCCCAAGAAAGCAAAAAACATAAAAGGTCCTTTGGATTTGGCGTTCTTGAAAAATCCTGAAGCTACCATTAAATTGGGGAAGTCTCACCAGCAAACAAGCATTAATGATGCTTGTGATAAGGAAGCAAGAGCTAGAACCATTCAATACATAGCCCGATTCTTTTATATGAATGGGATTGCTTTCAACGTTGCTAAATCTAAAAGCTTTAAGTTGATGCTTGAAGCTGTTGGAAATTATGGTTTGCACCTTAAATCTCCAAGTTATCATGAGTTGAGAGTTCCACTCCTTAAAAAAGAGTTGGAGTTAACAAACGATATGTTGAAGGGTCATGAGGAGGAAAGGGTGAGATATAGATGCTCAATAATGTCATATGGTTGGACAGATAGGAAGAATAGGACATTGATTAATTTCATGGTAAATTGTCCAGCTGGGACAATGTTTGTGAAGAGTGTTGATGCTTCTGCATATATGAAGACAGGGGACAAAGTATATGAGCTATTGGATAGTTTTGTAGAGGAGATCGGAGAACAAAATGTTATTCAAGTGGTGACCAACAATGGAAGTAATTATGTCTTGGCAGGTAAAAAACTATGAATTGCTTAAATTTCTTATTACTTCCTTTAATATTTTGCTACTTATCTAATTTTATTTAATTTGGCTCTTCTTAGGCAAACTACTTCAAGCTAAGAGAACTAATCTCTTTTGGACTACATGTGTTGCACATTGTCTAGATTTAATGTTGGAGGACATTGGAAAGCTTCCTCGAGTTAAGAAGGCAATACAGAGAGGCATTAGTCTTGTGGGCTTTATCTACAACCACACTTTGGCATTGAATACAATGAGGAAATTTACCAACAAAATGGAGTTGGTTAGGCATGGAGTGACAAGATTTGCTACAACCTTCCTTTCATTGCAAAGGTTGTACAAACAAAAGAATAACCTTAGAAGGATGTTCACTTCAGATGAGTGGTTGAGCTCCAAGACAGCTAAAGAGGCTAAGGGGAAGAAGGCTGGTGATATTGTGCTGAGCATAACATTTTGGAATGATGTTGTGTACTCTATTAAACTTATGGGGTCTCTTGTGCATGTCCTTAGGCTTGTTGATAATGAGAAAAAGCCTGCAATGGGATACATTTATGAAGCAATGGATAGAGCTAAGGAAGCTATTCAAAATTCCTTCAACCATAATGAAGCCAAGTACAAGGATGCTTTTGCTATTATTGATAGGAGATGGGATTCACAACTTCATCATCCATTGCATGCAGCTGGCTATTTCCTGAATCCTGAGTTTTACTATCCCAATTCAACAAAGATTGAGAGTGATCATGAAGTAATGGATGGACTTTATAAGACTATTGATAGGTTGATTCCAGATGAAGACTTGGCCAAGAAGATTACAAATGAGATTGACATATTTAAGAGGGCTGGAGGTATATTTGGAAATAGGATAGCAATCAAACTGTTGTGAGTTGCGAGGGTAGTTAGGTCTTTTTCTATCTTGTGCCATTAGGGTTTTGCAAGCTATATAAGTCGTGTACATCGTCCGATTTTAATTATGTTTTGAAGGTTTTTTTATTCAACATGGTATCAGAGCCGGCCTCTACAAAAACCTAATTTATCTCCTGTACGGCGTCGTCTCCCTCTCTTCTCTGCTTTCTTGCCATCGTGTTCCTCTCCTTCTCTTCGGCTGCAGGAGCGGCGGTGGCACCCAACGCCGCAACGCTGCAGGAGCGGCGGTGGCTCCCAACGCCGCAACGCTGCAGGAGCGACTCTTCCCCGACGTTGCTGCTCACCTTCGCGACGCACGAGCCCGACGTCGCTGCTCTCCTTCGCGACGTGCGAGCCCGACGCCGACGTCGCTGCTCTCCCGTTCATTCTTCGCGGACGCCAACGTCGCGCCTCGTCCCTCGCGACGCGCGAGCCCATCCCTCGCGACGCCGCTGCTCTTCCCTCGCAACGACGCTGCTCTTCCCTCGCGACGCCGACGTCGCGTGAGTACCTGGGCGTCACTCTTCTCGGCAGGCTTCTTCTCTGAGGCTTCCTCTCGCAAGGCCTAATCACTCCGACGCCGCAGCCATTCCTCTTCGACGCTGACAGAGCCCTAATCGCTCGTTGATCTTCCTCTTCGACGGTGACAGAGCCCTAATCGCTCGCTGATCTTCCTCTTCGACGTTGCAGCTGTTCCTCGTGCGACCGCCTGTCAAGCTTTGTGGTCGAACTCTTCTTCCTCAGCAGCAAGCTTGGTGGCCGAACTCTTCTTCAAGCTTGGTGGCCGAACTCTCCATCCTCAGCAGCAAGCTTGGTGGCCAAACTCTTCTTCCTCAGCGGCAAGCTTGGTGGCCGAACTCTTCTTCCTCAGCGGCCTCCACTTCCTTTTCCTTATCCCTGCCGGTGTATTTCTACAAACAGAGAAAGTTTCATCCCTTCGTGTGAATTTGTATGACAGACACTTCTGGAGAAAGCTCTGGGATGTCTACAGATCCTCTGGCTTCCTCTGGACAGGTACAACCAATTTTCACAATGGCAGGAACGGGAGGATCTGGTCTTCAAATAACCTCGGAAAAATTAACCGAGACAAATTATGTATCGTGGGCAGTTGCTATTGAACTTTATGTAGAAGGCCATGATAGACTTGATATTCTTCACGGTACTAGAGTGAAACCAGATGAAAAGGATCCTAGCTTTCGTACTTGGAGGCGTGACAACATTCTGGTAATGACTTGGATACTCAATTCTGTTAGCTCTGGCATCAAACAGGTCATTCTTCATAACAGAACAGCTGTGGATATGTGGAAGACACTGGAGCAGATGTATGGACGCAAGCATGATATGCTGTGTACTTATCAGATAAGTAGTCAAATTTTTAAACTTGAGCAAGGTTCTATGTCTGTTACAAATTATTTTGCCGCTTTAAAAGGGCTATGGGATGAGTTTGACTACTACAGGATGGACAATTGGAGTTCTACAGATGATCATCAGAGATATTTGAAGCTTCTGGAGAAAGACAGAATCATTAAGTTTCTTGATGGGCTTCATGCAGAGTTTGAAAGTTTAAAAGAACAAATTCTTAGTCTTGATCCTACCCCCTCTCTAGAACAAGTCTACTACAAAATTCTGAGTGAGGAAGGCAGGAGAAGGACCATGAACAACAAAGGTAATATCTCTGCAGCAAGTACTCCAATTGGGGAGACATCTGCTTTTGTCGGTTCTTCTAACAAGCTCAAGTCTGGGGGAACAAAAGGAAAAGGTGGAAAATTTTGTCGGCACTGCAAGAGGACTAATCATGATTCAAATTTTTGTTGGGAGAAATATCCAGAAAAAAAACCTGAAAAATTCAAATACAATGACAAGAAAGCTCCTAGTCGTGGGAATCTTGCTGCTCAGAAATTAGTGGATGGGGAGACTACTGATTCCTCGGTACCTTCTAATATTGAGTTGTCATCTACTGATATTGCCAATCTTCAGCTCCTTTTAACGCGGCATCAGACTTCATCCTCTGTCCCTACTAATTCATCTCAAGCGCACACAGGTATCCGTGGCCTGGAGTTAAGTATTGATGGGTCAAGATCTTATAGCCCCTGGGTCATTAACTCAGGAGCTACGGATCATATGACAAATCTTGCTAATTCCTTCATTTCCTACTCTTTTCTTCTGGGCAGGATAAAGTGACCATTGCTGATGGCACCAAAGCTACTGTTGCTGGAAAAGGTTCCATATAACTGGCAGACCACTTTATCCTATCCTCTGCACTTCATGTCCCTTCCATTTCTCTTAATTTACTTTCTGTTAGTAGTATTACTAAACAACTCCACTGCTCGGTAACTTTTTTTCCTGATCATTGTGTCTTTCAAGATCTTGAGACGAAGCAAACGATTGGGACTGGACGTGAAGTAGGAGGTCTGTATTACTATCATCTTGGAACAACATCTGCTCTGAAGTCTACGGCCCAGTGTTCAGAAAATAGTGTCAAGAGATTCTGTTATGACATTCTCGTTTGGGACATTTGTCTTTTCGGTCATTAAAGGTCCTATTTCCTAGTCTCTTCTCGTCTATTTCTCTTGAGTCTCTTCAATGTGAAGTTTGTCAGTTATCCAAACATTGTAGAACTCATTTTTCTGAGTCTGTGAATAAAAGTTCGTCTCCGTTTGACCTTGTTCATTCAGATGTATGGGATCCTTCTCCTGTGCCTTCTTTGGATGGCTACCGATACTTTCTCTCTTTTATTGATGATTACACCCACTGTACATGGCTTTATCTGATGAAAGGCAAAGATGAGGTTCCTCGACTCATTCAACATTACTGCAGAATGGTTGAAACTCAATTCCACACAAAAGTTAAAACTCTTCGATCTGATAATGCACGGGAGTACTTTACACAGTCTCTAAATACTTTTCTAGAGGATTTAGGAATTCTTCATGAGTCATCTTGTCCCTATACACCCCAACAAAATGGAGTGGCTGAAAGGAATAATCGTCATATCCTTGAAATAACCCGTGCATTATTATTTCAGCGCCAATTACCCAAATATTTCTGGGCAGATGTTGTCCTTGCAGCCGCTTATATCATTAATCGTCTACCATCAAGAGGTCTCGGGTATTGGTGCCCTCTCACTATTCTTCGTCCTGACACTACGTTGTTCTCCCTTACACCTCGGGTATTTGGCTCCCTTTGTTTTATTCATGTTCTTGGTCCCAAGACCTCTAAGCTTGATCCTCGCGCTATACGGGGAGTTTTTTTAGGGTATTCCACTTGCCAGAAAGGCTATAAGTGCTTTGATCCTATTACTAGGACAAGATATGTCGTGAAAGATGTTACATTTTTTGAGTCCGAGTCCTATTATTCCCAGACTCGCCCTCAGGGGGAGAATCTTACCTCTTCCCTTGTACCTCAAGTGGTCCCTTCTCATATTTCACTGGATGTCATGGAAAAAAAAGATGATGCTCCGCTACTGGGCTCGGAGACTTCACAAGAAATTATTACTTACAAGCGACGAAGACATAAGCAAGGACCTACTACTAATCGGCCAGCTGAATCGGATGCTCTGACTCCTGATCTTGTTGAACCAATCGCACCCCTAAATATGAATGAGTTGGACCTTCCAATTGCTGTTAGGAAGGGGGTCAGGTCATGTACTCAACATCCTATCTCTAACCATGTTTCTTATTATCGTTTGTCTTCTTCATATCATGCTTTTATTTCACAACTATCAAATCATGTCATACCTTCTTCTTATTATGAAGCTGTAAGGGACTCAAGGTGGCTGGAAGCAATGAATGAAGAAGTGGACGCTCTTAATAAGAATGGTACTTGGGAATTAGTAGATCCCCCAAAGGGGAAGAACTTGGTTGGTTCTAAATGGGTCTATACTATCAAGTATAACTCAGAGGGTGAGATGGTCAGATATAAAGCCAGACTTGTTGCCAAGGGATTCACTCAAACATATGGGGTGGATTACTTGGAGACCTTTGCTCCAGTTGTAAAACTCAAATCAGTCAGGGTCAAGGTAGCTAAGATCGAGATCTTACCTGGGACCGGACGTGAGATGCAAAATCGCAAAACGTGAGATCGTAACACGGATCGTAAGATCCTACCAGAACTAACACACACACATATATTTCATATAATATGACATAAATAAGTAAAAATAGTCACAACTAACATACTTAACTTCAATTTAAAGTTCAAATAGTTCAAGAACCATGAGTCATACACTCATAATCCATAAATCATAGCATAAAGTGCAATAAGCCTACAAGTTTTTGATATCATATAAACTAAAAGCATTAAAGAAAACAACCAAACTAATATAATCTCATCTAAAGTAAATCATCAATGTTATGATCAACTAGATTATTTGACCCTAAACTATCATCTAGATTATTTGACCCTAAACTCCAAAAGTAAAAACAAATTCTAAAGAAAAAATAGAAAGAAAAAAAGTCAGAAATCGAAAAAAAGGAGAATTTAAGAGGAAAAACAGAAAGAAAAAAAATCAAAAACAAAGAAAAAAGAAAGAAGTCCAGTGGGAAAAAAAGAAAGAAAGAAAAATCTAAAATCGAGAATTTTAGAGGAAAAAATTCAAAAAAAGTTGAAAACCTGTGAGCAGCGGAAGCGAGCGACGCAGCGACAGCGGCGGTGACTGGCGCGACTGCTTGCGGCGGCGATAAACTGGCTATGCAGTGGACAGTGGAGAGCAGCAGGAGAGGGCGAGAGAAGCTGGCGGCGGCGATAAACTCGCGACAGGCTGACGGCGGTGATAAGCTCGCGACAGCAACGGGCGAGGGCAAGAGAAGTCGCAAGAAATTTAGGGTTTTCAAATAACCTTGGCAAGTTACTTCACAATTAATCCCTGCTCTCTAGGATCGTCCGAATCGTTGGAATCGCCACGATCCTACGATCCCACGATCTTGCCCGGCGATCTCACTGCGCGGCGACGATGGCGAGCTGGAGCTGGGATCGAGATCGCTGGCAAGGGGTAGGTTCGTAGGATCGTGCGATCCCACGAGTTAACTCTAGATCCTAGCTACCTTGGTCAGGGTGATTCTTTCTCTTGCCTCTCAATATGGTTGGCCGCTATTTCAGCTAGATGTGAAAAATGTCTTTTTGAATGGCAACTTCACGAAGAGGTCTACATGTTACCACCTCCTGGAATCGAAACAAAAGGAAAGGTTTGCAGGCTGATAAAAGCTTTGTATGGACTTAAACAATCACCCAGAGCATGGTTTGCTAGGTTCTGTAAGGCCATGTCATTGTTTGGCTTTAAACAAGGGAATGCTGATCATACACTCTTTGTGAAAAGGAAAGAGGACAAAACTACCATTCTTTTGGTTTACGTTGATGATATGATAATCACAGGTGATGACGAGGTTGAAATCCAGGCTCTTAAGTCCAAGTTAATATCAGAGTTTGAAATTAAAGACCTTGGACTATTGAGGTACTTCCTTGGTATTGAAGTTGCTCGATCTCAGGAGGGAATCTATATATGTCAGAGAAAATATGTGTTGGATTTGCTCAAGGAGACAGGGAAGTTGGGTTGTCGGCCAGCATCGACACCTATAGAAGTAAGTCATGATCTTACTAGTTCTAATGGGGAAGATCTTACAAATCTGGAAAAGGGAACGTATCAAAGGCTGGTTGAAAAATTACTCTATTTGACTATGACGAGGCCTGACATTACCTACGCTGTTAGTGTAGTGAGCCAGTACATGCATACTCCTAAAACTATCCGCATGAAGGCCGTTGACAGGATCTTGAGGTACTTAAAGTCATGTCCCGGAAAAGGCTTGCTATTTAAGAGAGGTGGTAATCTGAAGGTGGAATGTTATTCTGATGTTGATTGGGCTGGTTTTAGAGATGATAGAAGATCCACTTCTGGCTATTGCACCTTTTTAGGAGGAAACTTGGTAACTTGGAGAAGTAAGAAACAAAGTGTTTGTGCACGGTCTAGTGTAGAAGCAGAATATCGAGCCATGGCACATGGTCTTGCAGAAATGTTATTGTTGAGTTTTTTGTTGGAAGACATGGGGTTAAAGGCTGAATTACCTCTCAGGTTGTATTACGACAACAATGCTGCAATCAATATTGCAAATAATCCAATTCAACATGACCGAACCAAACACATCGAGATTGATCGCTACTTTATTCAGGAGAGACTTGATTCTGAAGAGCTATGTTTGTCCTATGTCAAATCTGAGGACCAACTTGCTGATATGTTCACAAAAGCTATACCCCAAGCTGTGTTTAATTCTACCCTTAGCAAGTTAAACATGTTTGATATATATGTTCAACTTGAGGGGGAGTGTTGTGAGTTGCGAGGGTAGTTAGGTCTTTTTCTATCTTGTGCCATTAGGGTTTTGCAAGCTATATAAGTCGTGTACATTGTCCGGTTTTAATTATGTTTTGAAGGTTTTTTTATTCAACACAAACAAAGGAATACTGTGGCTCCTAGTAAGAATTAAGAAATATGTACTTAATTCTTGATAAATTTAGTTTCATTTAATAATGTTTCTTAGTAAAGGTGATTTTTTTATTATTGTATCATAGCTGAATGGTGGAGGAAGTATGGAGCAGGCACTCCTAACTTGCAACAATTTGCAATCAAAGTGTTGAGCTTAACTTGTAGGTTAACGGGATGCGAACGTTATTGGAGCACTTTTGAGCACGTAAGCACATGAAAATAATTTTTCCTTGCATAGTTTTATACTTTTATTCTTTTATTTAATAATTTTAAAACTAACATTTAATAATTTATCATATGAATATCATAGATTGATTCTAAGAAAAGGAGCAAGCTTGAGCATCAAAAGTTACAAGACTTGGTATTTGTCAAGTATAACCGAACCCTTAAAGAGCGCTTTGATAGCCAAGATGAGATTAATCCTATTCTCCTAAACGGTATTGATGATAGCAATGAATGGTTGCTAGGAGAAATGGGTGCTAACAGAGAAGATGCTGAAGAAGAATTTGTTTTTGGTGATGATGGATTGACTTGGGGAGATGTTTCTGCTGCAGTTGGAGCTAAGGAGCCTCCAAGACACACTAGACTTGCTACAAGATTGAAGAAGAAAGTATCAAAGCATTCTAGTTCAAGAAAAGGGAAGGAGCCTATTCAAGAGGAAGAAGTATTTGATGATGAAGAAGACTCAGAGGAGGGACAAGAAGAGATATATACGTCTAGTAGTGAAGAAAGTGATGGAGAGGACAATTTGGCAATGGTTGAAGAGGATGATGATGATGAAGAAGAATGATTCTACTACTATTTGATGGTGTTGTTTTTTTGGTTGTATTGCCCTTAGAACTTGATGCTTATGACTTTATGTAATATTGATATTTAGAAATTGATATTCTAAATTTCTGGAGTGGCCACAAGTTTTTGCCCTATACGGCTATATCATGTTTGCATATTCCTCTAATTATTCTACCTTATTAGAATGGCTTGAATTTAGAGTCTATGTTGTGTTTTTAATCTGTAAGTATGCCAAATGCTGCTTAGCTGAGGAAGATTAAAGTAGTTTTTGACTTTTTGTAACTTCTACTTCTGTTAACCTGTAGTTTTGAGTAATTTAACTTGGATGCATTTTGGTTAATTATTGCTATCATATAATGTTGGCATTCTAAATTGCAATTGTCATTTCTATTGATCGTTTTTATCAAATAGCGGCCGGAACGCTATCCGCTATCCCGCTATAGCGTTTTTGGAGTCGGCCGCTACGCGCCGCTATCCGCGTTTGACAACTATAATTTGAACTCTAGAGTACTGTAGAAATTCACAGGAGTTAGAATGAGTCCAATTAAAGTTTTCTATGTTCATCAATAGGTTTTGACCAAAATCCATTAATAGACCTTGGGGATTTGGATTTTTGAAAAGTTGATAGGTAATGTAAAAGGATAGTGCAGTGAAGGTATTTACGGTGTTCATGCCTAATTCTAACATCCCTAGGATAAGTTATGTACAATTAGAGTCATAAACTTTGAAAATCTTATTATCACTACTATTAATGACTATATCTCTGGGCACATATAGACTCAGGAGCACTTCAAAAACTTAAAGCATTTGGAATGGGTCTAATTAGAGCTCTCAAGGTCCATCAATAAATTTTGACTGAACTAGGAGATTTAAATTTTTGAAAAGCTGATATGTAATGGAAGGGTAGTGCAATGAAGGTATATATTGTGGCTATGCCTGGTTCTAACATCCCTACGATAAGTTATATGTATGTATGTGTTAATTGTCTACTTTCGGAGGACATAACTTTTGACTCGGATATCAAAACGAGGCGTAGTTTTTTTTTTTTAAATCGAAACTCGTTCAGAGACCTACATTTATTACTAGATGGAACTTGTAACAACCCAGTTTTAAGCCCAAAAAATATCGTTTAAAGTCCTTTAAGGTCCATCAAGGGTTTCACTCAAAACTCATTGATGGACTTAGAGAGCTCTGATCGGATTCATTCCAAGTGCTACAGGTTTCCAAAGTGCTCCAAAGACAATATGTACTCAGAAATGTCAATTTGAAGTCATTAACAATTAGAAGGTTTTCAAAATTTATAACTTAAGATAATTGACACATACACATAAACTTATTGTAGAAATATCAAAACTAGCATGGACACCATAAATACCTTCACTGCACTACTGTCTTTCATTACATATCAACTTTTCAAAAATCTAAATCCCCTAGGTCCATCAATAGATTTCGATATTGATGAACCTAAAGAAATCTGATTGGATTTAATCTAATTCCTATGAATTCCTACAATACTCCGGAGTCCAAATATGTCACTCTTTACTATTTTTAAAAACCAACACTGTAACTTAACACACCGAAACTAGCACCACCGTAGTGCTGGCACCACAGCGGTGCTCGTGTAATTAAACTGTGGTGTAGTGGTTGTTGCATGCATGCAAAGGAGAGAGAAAATTTTAATTTAATTTAAGAGGAAAGAGAAGAGAGAAAAGGTATTGCATGCAAAGGAGAGAGAAAAGAAAAGAAAAAGGTCAATTTTGATAGAGAGATAAAATGGTAAAGAGATGCATGTGCATTTTGGACATTTTCAAATCTCGGAACACCTTTTGGGAAATCCCAAACTTTAGGTGCACCCTTTAGGAAATTGCCAAACAAGAAATTAAGTTCTTATCTTTATGAAAATTAATTAATTAATGCACTTAAGATATACGATGATTTAAGACCAACTCCATAAACAAGTGGCTTGCCCTATAGAAAAGGAGAATTTTAGAGTTGCCTAAAGCCTTACCCACTTCCTCTCCCCCTCTCTCATAGTAGATATATGTTCTAGGTCATAGCAGTAGAAGAACCCTTACTGGCATGGAAAAAATTATGGTATTTTAAATTTTATAAACTTCTACCTTCATGTGTAAAAGGCAGCTCGGTGGATGAAGCTCACGCCAATGCAGAGTCTTGAGGAAGGGTCTATTATACGCAACTTATCCTATATTGCAAGAGATTATTTCCGTGACTCGAACCCGTAACCACTAGATCACACGACAACTACTTTATCATGTGATACCTTTCCATTTGTAAAACATGCCTTCATAGAAGTCACACAGGAGATATAGCTAACCTTTACTTTGTCCATGCAACTCAAGCTCCTCATTACATCATAAAGATGCTAGTGTTTGATGCAAGGAAAGAGGATCAATGTCCCAAGAAGGGTTAGCAATAGCAAGTAAGAGAGAGAGGATGGGTTGCTACATTTAGACATGATATATTTTTCTCATACTTAATATGATATAATACCTCTTCTTTATAGAGATTGTTGTCAACCATCTTTGGATTTGGGTTAGATAACTTATCAATCCATATGAGAATAGTTAAAAGGGTAGATAACTTAAGAACCCATTTCTAATTTTTCTCAACAATATAGATTTGGAAATTTCTAAAAGAATTTAAACCTTTTAAAAATGCTTTTAAATTTTTTGAAAATTGTATCTTCTCCAAATTAATTTCTATAACTCTTTTATCTTTTAAAAGTTTCAAATTAAAATCTAATTGACTCTTTAAAAAAAATCAACCCACATAATTTAATTGTATAAATTAACTCTTAATTTTACAATTAAACTCACTAAGTTAATAAATTAACTCTTAATTTATTCTAATTAAATCCTTCATCATTTAATCAAATAATAATCTGTGATGATAATTGGAATTATTAACTATAAATTATTATTTATTATGGCTTCCCTCAAACTACATGTATCTCAAGTCGAGGATTTAAGTCTTGCATGCGACTCTATAGGCTCCTAAAAATAATAAAAGTACGTAAATCATAAAATCCTTAATGCTTCTTGAAGACACCTTTGTCAGTTTAGGTGTCCAAGTCTTATTTATCTCTAGTAAGGCATCAAGATCATGCATTCTTATAGTAGTGGATTCCATAAGAACCTTTCAATAGCATGTTGTTTTGCAATTCAATCCCCTTATCAACTTATATAATGACTTGCGACTAGAACTTGAATTATTTTCTGGCTTAATAGAACACAACTGTATAATTCAATAAAGCCATGATCTAGTCGAAAGAACACAAATTTAACCTGAATTTATTGGTTTTTATGCATAAATTTCTCAAGGCGTCATTTGCCAAATTGACCATATGGCATATACTCCCGTTAACAATGAGTGATAAATCCTCTATTGATTAGTCATTCATATTTATAAGCCTAGTAATATAGCAAATAATGAATTTATATGCAACACTTCCAAGGGTCTAGTCCATAAGTGGAAAACGTATGCCAATGTGATGATATGATAAGGACATGCGATACCTGCCCTATATAAGAAATCTATAAACATTAGGTAACATAATAATTTCTAATAGCAAGTCGATGCCAATGAGTAGTTCCATGACATTCCACCTACGAACTTTTCTAAACATCAATCCACCTATAAATGTGAGATCACCTACAACTGCCATATAGCAAAAACATAGTATATAATGGTTTTGTCTCAAAATCGCTATAACTGGGGGCATTCAACAGTATCGCCTTCTATCTTTTAAATTATCTCACCTCATATTCGATTAATCACTAGAGTTGTTTGTTGTGATACTATCAAGGTCTTTATTAATAAGATTGATAATCAATAGTATCACCTTTATTACAATCTACAAGTTACATCAAAAAAATAAGATTTATAATAAAAAAGTGATTTTTATTAATATCATGTGCAACTGTATTATAATGGTTATCCTATAATCTTATTGTCTCTAGCAAGGTTTAGAATTGCATTTTAAGCTAGAGTTTTGGTCATCAACTGAATTTCATGTAGCAAGCTGTAAGCTACATGTGGTGTATGTGGCACTAAAGAGAAAGAGGAAAGACCTGGTAAAGAGAAAAAGGGGAGCAATAACAATGACAATGAAAGAAGAATGAAACAAAATAAGAAGCGTATTGAAGCTTACACCTCGTAGCCTTGTGGATGACTAGACAACACAGATTGATTGTGTCGAGTGGTAAGGAGTTCAAGCCTTATGCCCCTCCTAGATGAACGGAGGATGTGGGTGAGGACAATGCCAAGTAGTGATGTGGAGAGAAGATGGGAGGGAGATGCCACAAAGGTAGAGATCGCTCATGATTGACGACGAGATCAGAGGATAAGAACAATAGAGATTGTTGTGAGGGTAGTTAGGTCATTTCCTATTTTGTGTATTTTGTGTCATTAGGGTTTGACAGGTTATATAAGTTCTGTACAAGGTCGTGGTTTGATATGATTGAAAGTTTTGAAGAGTTTTTTTACTATAACATGGTATCAGAGCAGGGCTCTTCAAAACCCTAATTTTTTCTCCACCTAAACGGTGTCGTCGCTCCTCTCTTCTCTGCCATCGCGCTCCTCTGCCTCCGACCTCGACTTCTCGACCTCAACGACAGATCTCGGCCGGCTCTTCTTCGGAGACAAAGGCGTCGCTCTTCCCGACATCGCGCTGTCCTCTCCCGACGTCGCTGCTCTGCCTTGCGACGCACGAGCTCAAACTTCGCTCTCTCGGCCGGCTCTTCTTCGGAGACAAAGGCGTCGCTCTTCCCGACATTGCGCTGCCCTCTCCCGACGTCGCTGCTCTTCCCTTGCGACGCACGAGCTCAAACGTCGCTCTCTCGGCGGCTCTTCTTCGCGCTGCTTCTTCTAGCGCGACACACTTCTTCTCGCGCGACGCACTGCTTCTTCGTGCATGACGCGCTTCTTCGGGACGCACTGCTTCTTCGCACGTGACGCGCTTCTCGCGCGACGCACTGCTTCTTCGCGCGTGACGCGCGTGACGTGCTTCTTCGCGCGTGACGCACTTCTTCGGGACGCACCCTTCTTCACGCGCGACGTGCGATCTGGGCGTCACTCTTCTCTGCTGTTTTTTTTTCTTTTCTTTCTCCTTTGAGGCTTCTGCTGGCCAGCAAGACATTCTTACTGACCAAGCCCTAATCTCGTTGATCCCCCTCTTCAAGGCCACAGGCGTTCCTTGTGTGACGGCCTGCCGAGCATGGTCCATCAGGGGCCGAACTCTTGCTGTTTTTCCTCAGCAGTCTCCACTTCCCTTTCCTCATCCTTGACCGGTCCTTTCTTGTAAATTGGTATGGCAGACACTTCTGGAGAAAGTTCTGGGATGTCTGCAGATCCTTTGGCTTCTTCTGAACAGGTACAATCAATTTTCACGATGATAGGAACGGGAGGAACTGGTCTTCAGATAACCTCGAAAAAATTGACTGAGACTAATTATGCATCGTGAGCAGTTGCTGTTGAACTTTATGTAGAAGGTCATGATAGACTTGATATTCTTCACGGTACTAGAGTAAAACCAGATGAAAAAGATCCTAGCTTTCGTACTTGGAGGCGTGACAATATTCTGGTAATGACTTGGATACTCAATTCTGTTAGTTCTGGCATCAAACAGGTCATTCTTCATAACAGAACAGCTGTTGATATGTGGAGGACACTGGAGCAAATGTATGGACGCAAGCATGATATGCTGCGTACTTATCAGATAAGTAGTCAAATTTTTAAACTTGAGCAAGGTTCTATGTCTGTTACAAATTATTTTGCCGCTTTAAAAGGGCTATGGGATGAGTTTGACTACTACAGGAT